>JAECMU010382060.1:0-11400 GCA_016106625.1 Dracogyra subfuscus
CACCCAGTGAGGCGGGTACTTGAAGCGAGCCAGATCTAGAATGAGCAGCAAGTCCTTGCCCGGATGGTAGCCTCCGAGAGGGGAGAAATGCCCGTCCCCGGTCTGGCCGAGAACTGCCCTCGAGTAGGACAGGGAACATAACAGCTAGTCCTACTTATTGTTATAATTATATTATTTTATGTCATACTGGAAGCAATGAGTCTATATTTCCTGTAGAATATACTGAAGGCTTTTATTTGTATGTATAGTTACTGTGGGAGTCTTCTGAATATCATATACACTGCATTAAGAAGTTTCTTATTTTTGTTTCTGAACAGGTTTCCTAACATGATTGTGGCCAATTTATCTCGGATAAGTGTCCGGGCTGCTCTGTCTCGCGGAATCACTGCTGACCAGGTATTTACTAGTTGGGAGATCCACCTCAAACTTAAATCTATTTTTTTAAACTAGGTGAATTATTGCTGACCAGGTATTTACTTGTTGAGAGATCCACCTCAAACTTAAATCTGTTTTATAAACCCCAACCTTAAATCTATTTTATAAACTGGAAGAATTACCGCTCAAGGCTACCTCTGGGTGATCAAAAATTTCACCAATTCATCTTAAAGGGAAATTCCCAAGTTTGCTGCAATTTTTAAGATGTTATCAAATAATAGAGACATTTTAATGATTGTAATTACATATCAAATATATTTTTCTGCATAAAATATTAGTGGCTGTATATTAAAAGTGTTTCTGATCGTTCTAATATTTGTACTAGGTTAAATTTCATTTTATTTCCTAACATAATATTTTTTCCGTACGTATGAAATTATTTGAAGACAAAATCCAGTTTGGGCTTCTTACAAATATTAAGATGACCAGAAATACGTTGGACATACAGACACTGATATTCTAAACCAGAAACTTTATTTAATATGTAAGTTTA
Source organism: Dracogyra subfuscus (assembly GCA_016106625.1). Taxonomy (NCBI): domain Eukaryota; kingdom Metazoa; phylum Mollusca; class Gastropoda; order Neomphalida; family Peltospiridae; genus Dracogyra; species Dracogyra subfuscus. The sequence continues at coordinate 929 of JAECMU010382060.1, forward strand.
ATCATAGAAATATTTTATTAGTTGGAAACATCTTACAATGGAGCAAACTCAGGAATGTCCCTTTAAAAATAAAAATCTAAGCTATTTTCTAACAAAATATTAATGATTACACACATTATTTTCACCAAATTAACATACACTTGGTGAGTGCCAGAGATAGCCCTACCACTGATCAGGTATTTACTAGTTAAAGATCAACTCAACCCTTACATCTGGTTTTAAAACTGAGAATTACTACAAAATAGATATTAAACGAAATATTAAACATAAGTCTTAAAGATGTTTTTCGTTCATGGTAGGCTTTGCCTTCTTTGTTTTATTGTTATTAATCTTGGCGTTCTGTAATATTTTGAGTCTGTATGCATTTCTAGTTCCTTGTTTATTTTCAGATTTTGAATTTTCTCCGCAGTCATGCCCATCCACAAATGTTGGTGAAGGTAGAGTCAGTGTCAGTTATCTCTAATAAACTATTCTCTAACAAACAAATGTTGGTGAAGGTAGAGTCAATATCGGTTATCTCTAATAAACTATTCTCTAACAAACAAATGTTGGTGAAGGTAGAGTCAATATCGGTTATCTCTAATAAACTATTGTCTAACGAACAAATGTTGGTTAAGGTAGAATCAATATCGGTTATCTCTAATAAACTAGTCTCTAACAAACAAATGTTGGTGAAGGTAGAGTCAATATTGGTTATCTCTAATAAACTATTCTCTAACAAACAAATGTTGGTGAAGGTAGAGTCAATATTGGTTATCTCTAATAAACTAGTCTCTAACAAACAAATGTTGGTGAAGGTAGAGTCAATATTGGTTATCTCTAATAAACTATTGTCTAACGAACAAATGTTGGTGAGGGTAGAGTCAATATCAGTTATCTCTAATAAACTATTGTCTAACAAACAAATGTTGGTGAGGGTAGAGTCAATATCAGTTATCTCTAATAAACTATTGTCTAACAAACAAATGTTGGTGAAGGTAGAGTCAATATGAGTCATCTCTAATAAACTACTGTCTAACAAACAAATGTTGGTGAGGGTAGAGTCAGTATCAGTTATCTCTAATAAACATTGTCTAATTAACAAATGAATCGTAGGTCTCTCAATATGTTTTACTCAAAGGATTGTTTAGCTTTCCATTTTATTTGTGCTTGTTTTGGTTCTTAAATGTTTCATAAATTAGATTGGCTATATCTAAAATGCTGAAAAATTAACTTTATTTGAGGATTGTTACAGAGTTTCAACTTTCAGAAAGATATCAAATTAGTTACCAGAAATGATCATCTCACATGCCACCTATACCAAATTTATGAAATTCACATTTGTAAGAATCATATTATTTATCTCCCTTCCTAAAATAGGAAAAGCATAATTTCATCTCATAAATACCATACAGTACACAGTGGTGAGTGCAGTATTTTCTGAGTATTTCAAATATTTCAACATTCGTCATCGTTTGAGTGCTCACTTGAGGTGCTTTGCATTGCAGGATCGAACCACCTCGGTGGATGCATTCAACTGATTGGGGTTTTTCTCGTTCAGACTAGTACACCACAATTGGCTGTGGTATGACCTCTCCTGTCTGTGGAAAAGTGCATATAAAGGATTCCTTGCTACATTAGAGAAAATATAGAAGATTTCCTTTGATGATAACATATCACAGTTACCACATGTTTGACATCCAATAGCTGATGGATTAATTTATCAATGTGCTCTAGTGTTGTCATTAAATGAAACAAACCTCGTTTCCTCATTTTAGAATCCTGTTAAAATGTTCTTTGTATGTGTTACATTTTTGTTTGATTGATTATTTTAGAATCCTGTTCTTGCTCTGATGATAGTATTTAAAATGTTCTTTGTATATGTTAAATGTTTTGTTTGACTGGTTATTTTAGAATCCTATTCTTCCCCCGACAATATCGGATCAAGTAAGACTGTGGGAGCTGGAGAGAGATCGGTTCAAGTTTTCTGACGGTGTAGTGTACAGCCAGTTCCTCTCACAGAACGACTTTGAGCTGCTCAGAGACTATGCTAGTGTAAGTATCTGATGCTGTTACAGACTTCCAGTTTTGATGGGGAGTAAGCATGATTACCCCGGTGTATACCCCAAAACTCAATACGATATTGATAAAACCATACTTTCCATCTGACACTCATTATTTTGAGGAGTGCAGTTTTCCATTACTGGGACTGAATTTAATTCAGTGAGTATAGTGTTCGCCTGATGTGATTCTGTCAAATGACATAATCACCTTGGTGATATTCATGAAATGAAAACCCAAAACTTATCAGATTTTGTTTGATCATTTCAGGATTTGAATGTGTTAGTGTGGGAGAATCCCAGTAAGAGGGTGATGGTTGTGGCCAGGTCTGGACACGACGACGTCAGAAAGTTCTGGAAACGACACAAGCAGTCTTGATAACTCCATGGAGTAACAAACTCTCTAACAAACGTGCTCATTGACAGCGGGAATGTGATAATTCATGTAACAGTGAATTTCATTGGCTGTATGAAGTGCTCTTTGGCAGACGTCATGTGATGAATTATATAACAATGAATTTCATTGGCTGATGAACAGTATGAAGTGCTCTTTGGCAGCTGTCACGTAATGGATGTATGTAACAACAAATTTTATTGGCTGATGAATGTTTGCTGCCTGTAGGTATAAACCTGTGTTACAGCGTGTGTGGAAACCATCAGAGAAGTGGGCCAAGTTGGTGTGTATGTGAAACTCAGTTGACAGACGATCTGGCCAGATGAACAAGTACTGAAGGACTCTTCAAATGGTGACAGTCAAGATGGATGCATTGTGCTTCATAACAGCAGGGAACAATATTTCAAAATCTTAAGTAGCCAGAGGTTGGTTCACATAATTTTCATCTCGGTAACTCATTGCATGACCAGTGAGTTAACTTAAGTAATACTAACACACTTCTTCTGTTGTTCAGGCTACAGATTTTTGAAAGTTATCTTAGCGTAATGATACTACAAACATAGGTCATAGCCTGCAATAGTTTTAAGATAACGTAGCTCTAAGCTAGCTTTCAAAATGTAGGCCCAGGCTCCTTATTTATAAACGTTATTAACTGAATACATGTTATTTTTCTCTACCTACTTTAAGTATGTAAATGTTTGTTTATATTTATTGTCATGCTTATATCCAATTTAACTTGGAGTACACTGTCCCTATGTACACTGTCCCTATGTACACTGTCCCTATGTACACACCTCAACTAGCTGGGCTGTTTTTCCAGACTGTTAGTCGTTTGTGGTTAATGACAGAGGTTGGTGTGGTGTACTCACAGGGTGTTACCAGGATACGAGCCTAGTACCTACCAGACTCCAATACAATGGCTCAACCACTACACCACGGAGGCCGGTAGTATGAAGTAAATAAGTATCATGTGTTAGTATGTAAATAAGTATCACACAGCAATATGTAAATAAGGATCATATAGTCGTATGTAAATAAGTATCATATGGTGGTTTGTAAAATGTGTATCACATGGTAGTATGTAAATAAGTATCATATGGTGGTTTGTAAAATGTGTATCACATGGTAGTATGTAAATAAGTATCATATGGTGGTGTGCAATAAGTATCGTACACTGACTTTATGCTTATGAATACTGAGCCAGCCCTACACTGGCAGCAGGGTTTCAGATTCCACATAATTGGAAGTGGTAAAAGGTGTGCCCAAAATAAGTACTGTAAAACGGGGATTATTTGTAGAAATAAATATTGGAAGATACAGCCATCTCTCAGTTTTTATACTTCGATGTGGGCAAAAGAAATAATAAAAAAATTACCACATGTACAAAACTCTTATTTGGTATATTAGTATTGGTATTTTGATACCCTTAATAGTATCCCTTTTTCAGTGACTCCATTCATGAGTGCTGCCATCAAATGTCTTTTGTCCACTGGTGACCATATGACACATACAATTAATGAATGTAATCCTGGATGTGGTTCAATCAACTCTTCAGCAAGTGTGAAGAAATAAAAACAAACAGTTGTGCTATTTGTTAAAAATGTCTTCTGTTTTGTTCCTATGTTTGGTAAATATCGGAACTTTAAAAAACAGTGTCCCTTATTTTGATTGGCCAGTTAAAAAATAGAAAGTATTACTGAGTGAGAAGCACATTGTTGTTCAAATTCCATGTTGGTGGATGTTTTTTATTTCTTGTTTTACCATGTTGGTGATAAAAGTATTGTGAGTGATGTACCATGTTACTATGTCTTCTTGGGTTTCTTCTTTCTTCATGGAAATTACTAGTAATTATTTATAAGTGTAATTAAAAACACAAACATGCAAATAATATCCGTTTTACAGTATATCCAAAATAAATATGCCCAAATTAAGTCCAAACATCTAAACCTGAAAACCAGTGAACTGTTAAGCTGTAATGATAAGGTATAGTAGTATAGCGTGCATGCACTATAGTGAACTGTGTTATAGTTTATATAGTCAGTATACCTAGTACCTCAACAACGTATCAAGCAATAAACTGAGGCTATTTCATGGTGTTAATTTTTCTGTCACAATTTGTATGTCAATGAAACATTAAATGAAAATATGGTTTTGACATATCACAAGTTGACATCAAAGTTGTATTAAGAAACATGCACACTATGAAATGGTCTTTTGTTTTTTGTTAATATATTTAAGGCATACAATTAAAAACATGTGATGCCTATACAATGTTTTGGTGTAACATTTGCAAATATTTTACTTTACTATTACTTTACTATGAACTTTTCAGAAGACATTTTAATCAAAATTAGCTAAATTAATAATTATTCAATAACACTGTTGTGAAAACATAACTGAAAAAGTGATCGTCCAACCCCAACATGACTTGCTGCGCTTCATATCCTTTATATATATATAGAGGTTATTACCAGAGTGTTTTTCGATATCGTCAATATCATATATATTAGGAATAAAAAATTTATTATGCGAGCATAATACATTATTTTTATTCTAATATATGATATTGATGATACCGAAATACACGAGGGTAGTAATCTCTTTATCATATAAGCTCCAGTTTAATACAACAAGTAAACTGTATACTCAACTTTAATTCCAGTCCACCATTACTAGATATTCAAATGACGTAAGAATATATGGTGTGGTGTATTTTTGATGGAAATGACATCAGACTCGAATGACGTCATTTTGGATGTCCTTATATAAAAATAAAGTTATTCCTAACGTTTTTCTGAACCCTGGACACCTTTCAGTGTCAAATTGCCATTGAAATGTTTTTATTTGATGACAATGAATGCATACGTGGAGTGTCACACAAGTGCGTTTGCTTAAATTTCAATAAACCTAGTGCCAAGACCTTGACTAATTTACATCTAATTTGTAAAGTTATCAAATTCTTAAAGTATGTGATCTGAAAAATATCTCATACTTAGATTGCACTAAAAATGTAAGATATTATATGATAAATATGGGTCATTCAAATTCATTCTCCTAAACTGTATACCAAAAGTGTGACATAGGTCTCAAATGTAAAAAATTTCAAAAAGCAACAACAGAGGTGTATTTGTGAAGGTCAAAATGTCCCATTTGTGATAATTTAAAACAAAAGATACTCCAAATTCAAATTACCATATAACAGGGAGGTAAATATATTGTAATTCTCAATATCACCCATGTAACATGGAAACCAAATGTGGTAAAAATTAGGTTTTTAATTCAACCAATTTAATTTTCTCACTCTTAATACATGTAAAGGTTTTAAGTAGTCATAGCTTAATCCAGTTGTTAGATGACCAAAAGTTAATAAAGTAATTAAGAAGCTGTATTTGACACATTACGTAACGGTATATTTTGCAAGTTTTTTTCATTCTTTCTGTTTTATTAGGAATATAATGAGAATATGTGGTTAGTTCTGCTTTGTTCATAATATTAATATTTCTGTGCTGGCATATTTATTTTTTTAAATTAATTAAGAATGATGTATTGTGATCACCAATGTCACATGGAAACCAAAATTAGTACTAAACATTAAATTTTTTATTTTTGCTTTAATAATGAAAAAAACAAAACATAATTGCATAAACAAATCTGTCCAATCAAAATCAGTTTTGCTATAAAAAAAAAGGTCGAAGATATAAACTAAAATCTCAGTAGGCATTAGTGAAAAAATTCGTCCATCTAGGAAGAAAAAATACCTATTGTTGTCAAAAATTTCTGTAATATCAATTCATGAAAATGTTACAAAAATACTAAAAATAGAAAACAATAAAATGATTTGCATTATAAACAAAACTGTCAAAATCAAAATCTGTTTTGCAAAAATAAGTATCAATAACAGGCACAAGTAATAGGCAAAAGTGAAACTCTTGTTCAAGCTTTTGTAATATCAGCACATGAGCAGGGTTCGAAACACACAAAAAAGAGGAAAAAGAAGCATGTTGGCAAATGTGTAAGATTTTAATATAAAATACAAATATTAACAGTAACTCGTGTTGTAGCTCTAAAGAAGCTAATATTATTTGGGTGACTAACGCTATTATTTTTTTAAGTTGCCCAAACATGACATTGGTCACATTTGGCAACCAAACTGATTTGCATAAACAAAACTGTCCAATAAAAACAAAAATCAGTTTTGCAAAAATAAGTATCAATAACAGCATAAGTAAAACCACCATCACACACTCCTGGGAAAGATAAAATACTCGTGTCGAAAGCTTTTGTATTATTAGTTCATAAGAATGTTAGCTACTAAAACTAGAAAAGAATAACCTGATTTGCATAAATAAAACATTTAAGTCAAAATTAGTTGTAGATCAAACTGAAATCTTGGTAAGAAGCACAAGTGAAAAATCCATCACATGAAACTACACTACAATCAATATTTGAAAACAAAGGCAATGCCGCGACCTGGTACAAGTAAAAGGGGGCTAAACAATTCCCTGCACCTGGTCTGCTGCCAGCCAAGCACTGTCTGCCCAAATGTACTGGTTTGTTTTTGGATTAATTTTTAAATTATAGTAATTTGATGTCACCAATTGTGCCCTCAATATCCAACACTTTGGCGTAAAAACTGACAACCCTTTGCCGACCTTTGAGGGCCACTTTCACAAAATATCCCACCTTCAGAGTCTGAGTAGGATTGGTTTGTTCTCTTTGGTGAGGAGAGGGATCAACTGGTTTGGGTTCTTGTGGAGTGACTACCGTTTGTTGAACTAGTTCATATTCACTGGAAGTTCTGCTTGTAGTTGCAGCCTGTCTTGGAACAGCAGCAGTCTGAAGGGTGTGAGTTTCCAATGGTCCAGTTGTGTGGGTGTTCAGGCATAAACCCAAACCAGACTGACAAGGGACACAGAAGCAGGAAAGATGACGTGTGATTAACACATTGTGCTCCACACACTTAACATAGTGGAGTGAACGGGTCCCCTTCAGTGTCTTTACTGGCTGGTTCCTGTCCACCTTCTGGCTGTTTGTTAAGTGAACTTGCAACACAGTAATCAAAAAGAACATTCGCATTGGTGATCAAGCACGAAACAGCTTTGACGGCGGTGGCTACGTGGTGTTTCACCACGGCACTTTCTTCATCAGAAGGCCCTTTGACATGGCACGATCCACAAAAATTACATTCGAATGTACATCCGAAGTCTCCCAGAGCACAAGAGATGTCCGAAAAAAGGGCCCTTCGATTTATACTGGCTCGCGCAGCCATCCGTCCATTGGATGATGTGCTCCAGCTCCAATCCCCGGGTTTTCCGTAGGTGGTCAATGGCGACTTTGGTGAAGTGGAAGACTGCATTGAAGTCATGGTGTCTATCGTCGCTTATAAACACCAGGGACTCTGACATGGTCTCCTCACAGAAGGGGCACGCATAGTAGTACGTGACTATGGGATGAACTGTTACTTGCTCATGATACCAGTGCACTGCTTGGACTTCATCCTGATGTGAGCAAGTAAAGTTTTTCGCAAAGTCAAGAACCATGCCAACTGTGGTTCGCGGAAAGGGTGTTATTTTTCTCTATGATTTGAACTGACGATGCTGCCAATCAGCTCTGAAGAAGTGGCCAGCAAGGAAGGTGACCTCTGCCCTCAGTTCTTCTATTAGTTCCTCCATTGTCACCTGCTTCCTCATCAACATCTTCCACGGTACCTGAAATATCGGAACATTTTTATCAATAGTTGATTCAAGGAACAATAAAAATGTAAAAAATTGAAAGAAATACACAATTAATTATATTAACCAATAATAAATGTAACAATACCTTAATATAACAGGTTATGTGACATATGACCCCTCCATCATTAGTCTACAGGGGTGCAGAAATGGAAACTATTTCACTAGCCAGACAATATTATAATATACAGTGATCAACTTCATGTAGCCACATTCATCCTCAATAAATCATCTAAAGTAATTTTGCACATAAAATAAACAATAGTATCATTGTTTAGTTACTGTCAGTAATTCAAAGAATTATGAAAAATTACCCTTTTTCCGTTGACAATATTAGCTTGACACTCCCACATAGTCCATGGCAGTTGACTCTGGTGATGGAGAAGTGGCTGCAGGTGGTCATCTAACTTACCAATGCTGCAGGTGCTACACTCCCTGTATGCACATGGTTTCTACCATGCCCCGTTTTGTCTGCCACATGTGATTATGTCCACTGCATGGTACACATACCAAACACGACAATTCTTGTCCACTCTAATAGCAAGTTTGTTGATGGTACGAAGCTTGAGTTCCACATTTGTGCAATATTCGCACAAGCATTGTCTCAACGTAGTTTGTCGCATGGGTCGCACATTGGAGGGTCGACACTTGGCGAAGTGAGAAAAACTGATGTTTTCACTACTCTCTTCCATGAACTTGGTGTGCAAGTCTGTTAGTGGCATAGACAGAACAGATGCACACTTGCCAGTTTTCTTAGAAACCAGCTTTTGTTCTGGCAGGGGACAGGAAACTTCTTCAAAGAAAGCAGCTGTTTCTCTCTCCAATTTCTTCTGCTTTTTCCTTTTTAGTGACAGGCTGCATGTATTCATTATTTTGGCCACAGTCTTCCTTCCGGTGCACTCCAAGAAGTCTGCTGCTTGTACGAATGGAACGGTATTTACGATATCAAAACATTGCTCCTAACCTGATTGGCTTTTGAGCACTTTCTTGATAAAGTTTGCAAGTCTTTCAGCAGTTGCTTGCCAAGTTGATTTTTAAACTTCTCAGTGGTTTTCAGCTTTGAGCTAAATCTAAAAAGTTCCTGTTTCCTTGGTGTTGTGGACACTATCACGTTGTTGAGCTTTCTCACACATTTTCTTGGGCTGGAAGGAAATAAATTCTTTGCTCTTGACAACGCCTTTCTCTTCGCAGCAGGTGTCCTGTTATCCTCTAACGTGGTATATGCCTCACATTCTGTTGTTTTAAAATGAGCGACCTTAAGAGGAGTCTTACTTTTTAGAGTTGCTTCTTTCTTCTCCTTGTATCTATCACGACGCGCTTTGTTTATCCTCCGTCTTTTCTGTTTCTTTTCCCTTTCCATTTTTTCCTTTCTGCTTCCTCCATTTCTCCCGCTGTTCATTCTGAGCTGCCCTGGTCTTCCTAGGCTTTCTTGTTGTTCCTCTGCTAATTTCTTTCTTTCACGCATTGCCCGCATTCTCAATTTTGTTTGTTCTCTTTGAAGAATGCGTCTTTCTTCAGAAGGATTCTGACGGTAGGCTTTGTTAAATTGTCGGCATTTTTCAGAGTTCGACAAATCCGCTAGCCCGACGCCCGTGGCTAGTGGTTTTTAAGTTCGGGCTAGTGAGAAACGCAAAACCACTAGCCCGCAGGGCTAGTGGTTTCCACCCATCATCGCTCGATCGTGTTTTTTTATTATTTTTCTCTCAGATGAAATTTCAATTAATAAATTTGATTGTGACGTTTGTCATCGAATAATATCAAAATCGAAATCAGTATATAATAATAATCTACTTGAACTAGGTCTGCAAACTGCAGTAACATGCTATCTCTACATCACCGGTTACAGCATGCATTGTTTACTTTTCCCTTTCAAGTTTCTGGCACAGGAAATAAGTCTGATGACATGCGTGCTTTGATTGGTTGACACGTCACGTGGTAGTAAATCTCGCTCATATGTTTTAGGCTAAAACTCGGAAACCACCAATCGCGACGACAGGTTAATCTCAATCAAGTAAACCCCAGTCATTCTTTGAAATTCAGTGTTTGTTTTATGTACCTAGTGTATTCTAATTTAACACTACGCTGACATGTGGTTATTGGCAATCAGGAAAACAATGTACTTTAATAATAACCGAACTCGGCTTGGCCTAGCTATTACGTCACATGTGTACTCGGACCGCTATATTCTTTTGATATCGGCATGACCCGGGATGATGCCCTATATTTGATAAAATAGCATCACGGTTCCCGGCGACTGAAATAGTAGGGCCCTAAATGTATAACGGTAACTCAATACCGAATACATTG
>JAECMU010382197.1:0-12573 GCA_016106625.1 Dracogyra subfuscus
AGTCGATATCTGGATTAAAAATCCCATGCCTCGACTGGGATCCGAACCCAGTACCTACCAGCCCGTAGACCGATGGCCTAACCACGACGCCATCAAGGCCGGAAAAAGGTTTATTGTGATTGGGTGATCTAAAAACAACAACAACATTATATCCGTTAGTTTTCCTGAAATTTAATTGATTCAGATTATTTAATGGATAAATTAATAATATGGGCCTTTTGAGGGTTTATAATTTTAGATAGTTAAAAGTTAGTATTAAAACCATAAGACGCGTGTGTTAATTAATTATAGTTCTCTCACATTTTATAGTCAATTATATTGTAGGAACTTGTTTAGAAAACTACTGTACGGACATTTGAGTGTGTTTATATCATAAAATACGTTTTCAAAATGACATGGATATACGTATATTTTCAATACTTACGTAGTAGTGATGTGTGAAGGGATTACACTAATATAAATAATAATATAGAGTATTTCACGAATGTAATATTCTATTTCTTACATATCCATAAAAACCAGGTTTTAAGCAACTTTTAACATCTTTTTCGACTAAAAGTTATTTACAGCCCTTGCACTTACGCGTCACAGACAAATGGTTGTCAGGTTAACTATACGTCACAGTGTAATCGATTTATATAGTGCTGTTTTTGCATTGGATGTATGACATTGGCGACTTGGTCACCAGCTAGGAGCAGCAGTCATGTGTCTTTAAAATGTTAACACACGCACATGTGTAATATGTTATTAAAACAACGAACTGATGTTCTCACCAATGGGTGTGTAAGAAAAAAGGTTAACATTTCCCACATATTTCACATTTTTTATGTAAACAATATTGTATGGAGATTTGAGACTGTTCTCCAAAGTTTATAATACAATAATGTGTATGGAAATCTCTGTCAACGTTTTAATAAATACTAGTAATAGGTACGTAATTTCTGGCGCCAGGTTCCTTGATATCCGGGTTCTAAGACGAAATGTAAAGTTATAGAATTGTTCCATGTCTCTAGTACATGTATTTTCAACAACAGAAATCAATTCTGATGTCACCATAAAGAGGTCATCTCATTCTATATAATCAATACAAATGAAACACTTTCGTTCATGATTTTCTAGTTTGTCAAGTCTGTCGGTTTCTAATCTATGGGAAGCAGTATCAATCCTTTCCATCGAAAAATACAACATGATTTATAGACAAACTGTAACACAAAATTCGATTACAAAAGCTTCTTTCAAAATTCCGTAAGTCCTGATAACTCATTTGGTTTAACGTGTGGGTGTGGGTAATTTGTGGCATGCTTCCATCAGAGAACTGTTCAAGCACGCCTGTCGTGGGCACAATCACTGACTTCACATCACAGGGTTCTGTACATGACAGGGGATGATTTAACGCTGGATTCTCACCTTACAAACACCTATGATTCGAATCCTTCTCGGTGGTGTCGTGGTTAAACCATCGAACATACGTCTGGTAGGTGCTGGGTTCGCAGCCCGGTTCCGCTTCCCACCCAAAGTGAGTTTTAATTCCCTGTTCTGGACAGGCGTGCGCTACAACAGCTTGTTCTGAATGGGCACGCAAAACCCTATGATCTGACCTGACATGATTCGATCTTACATCGGGAGGCGGTGTTTTTACAAGAGTTTATAAATGATTCCTTGCTGCTATTCGATAAGAGTATCCTGTGTGATATATATATATACATTTATTTATTTATTTATTTATTTATTTATTACCCCAGCAGGGGAAAATAAAAATCATAATTTTTCACTGAAAAATAATTTGACGCCAACAAGCCAATCACCTTGTCGGTACTAAATATGTCGCCATCACCATTTGGCACAGCATACACAATGACGTCACGTAGATTAGAGCGTTTGCGTTTACATCTTTCTGGTTGCGGTGTTAAACTTGTAATGTAATTAAATATGGCGGGCAGCATAGCCCAGTGGTACAGTGCCCGCTTGATGCGCGGTCGGTCTAGGATCGATCCCCGTCAGCTAACCACTGGGGTTTGTTCTCGACATAACCATATGTCCGACGCCGATATAACCGTAGTTAAAATGTGTTGAGTGCGTAGTTAAACAAAACACACGCAAAAAAAAAAAAAATAATAAAAAAAACAAATTAAATATAGAACTTTAGGTTTTGAAAATTATCTTTGAACCGTGAATGAAATAAAACGTTAAAGCAATACCCAAACCAGTAGAGTAGTTTATGTGTCGTTTCTAGATACATGGACGAGTAGCCAATGTAGGCTATAGTAAAACAACAACAACAACAACATCAATAGCTGGGGTAATAAATAGAATAACAAACTTGGTACCATTTATTATCAAATGAATGTCTCTCGTGAAATAAGTTTTACGTGACACTCGCTAAAGCTCGTGACAAGTGAAACTTATTTCACTCGGGACATAAATGTGATAATAACTGGTACAGAGTTTATTACCCTGTGTATATATATATATATATAAACGTTACAGAGTGCTCGTAACATACCATGCGTACTAAACTAGCTTTTAACATAAAATAAAAATACTTTCTAAAATGGAATAAATAAACAAATCTATTACTAACACAATCGGTTTGTAACTCTTACTATTAATAAATACTGTGTATGACTACAACATAGTGACTAATGCACAAATCCAAGTCACGCACGTGCCTGAAAACGCGGGTAAACGCACGTTCGTGAACGCGTTTCCTCATAATTACGTCGATTTAACGACGCACGTGCCCTCAGCTATGATACACGTCAATTTAAAGCTGAATTTGCTGACGTTGTCCAATTTTCATTGATAACACGAGCTGGTTGAAAGCGGCGATGGCTAAACAAAAAAATATGACTAACACACTTTTGTCGGGTTTCGTTTCTTCCTTCTTGGTTAACTCCCTGCCGCGTTACTAAAACGGTTGGTGTCCTATTTTGGTCTGCCACAATGCCACAGTAACCTGGTCAAGTCACGTTGTATTCATAGATGAGTTAAACGATGACATCATAAGTAAACAACTCTGTCTAAACATTCCTCAACAGAGGGTTGGTTTTATTTTGGTACGTGAAGCATGTTTTAAACCGTGTTTAGCGATTTAGTGGTGAAGCTGTATTATCAACTGTTTGTTTGTTTTTGGAGCGGGCAGCGTGGCCCAGTGGTACAGTGTCCGCCTGATGCGCGGTCGGTCTAGGATCAATCCCCGTCAGCTGACCACTGGGGTATTTTCTCGACATAACCATATGTCCGACGCTAATATAACCGTAATTAAAATGTGTTGAGTGCGTCGTTAAACAAACCAAAAAAAACAAAAAAACAAAAAATTGTTTTTTGTTTTATTATCTTATAGGTACATTATAAGTTCATTCGTTTAGCATTGAAAACATTTTTTTAAATATTGTACTAATTTAGCAATGTGGGGTTGGATGTAGCCCAGCGGTAAAGCGCTGTTGTTTTTTGGATCAATCCTCGTCAGTGGGCTCATTGAGCTGTTTCTCGTTTCAGCCAGTGCACCACAAGTAGTATATCAAAGGTCGTGGCATGTGCTATCTAGTCTCTGGGATGATGCATATAACAGATCCCTTACTACTAACGGAAAATGACACAATGTTTAACATCCAATAACCGATGATTAATAAATCAGTGTGTTCTAGTGGTGTCGTTAAACAAAATAAACTTTAACTGTTTTGGAAAGTTTGGAGGGTGAGGGGAGAGAGGTTGTGGTCTATAAATAATAAATGATATCGGCACCAGAAGACCGCGATTTACTAAATTGAGTAATATGACCTGGCATATTATACACAAGGGGTGAAACGTAGCCCAGTGGTAAAGCGCTCGCTTGATGCGTGGTCGGTCTAGGATTGATCCCCGTCGTAGGCCCTTACGCGTGATTTTTAATGGGTGGGTGCGAATTGCTGATGGGTGGGTGCGAATTCAAAATGATAAAAATCAACATAAAAATAACACCTCCAAACAACAAAGATTACATAACTTTATTTAAATTTAATAGAGAAAAGTGGACCTTTAGTAAAAAAACAAATGTTGGTGTGTGTGGGGGGTGGGGGTGGGGGGTGCGTACACATCCGTCGCAACCCTACCCCCCCCCCCCCTTGCGTACGGGCCTGCGTCGGTGTGCCCACTGGGATATTTCTCGTTCCAGCCAGTGCACCACCACTGGCATATCAAAGGCCGTGGCATGTGCTATCCTGTGTGGGGCATGGTGCATATAAAAGATCCTTTGCTATTAATGGAAAAATATACCGGGTTTCCTCCATAAGACTCTGTGTCACAATTACCAAAATTATATTTGACACCCTATCGTCGTTAAACAAAACAATGTTTTAGTATACGCAAAGTAATGTGATGCTTTGCTGTGATATTTTATTTCGTTTTATTGTTATAATGATTGTAATAATAAGTTCACCGCAGTGTCTTTGACCTTGACCTCAGAACAGAACAGAATATTTTATTCACTCAGGCCGTTCAGCAACGGCATATGAGGATTGTACAAAATATAATACATATATGTGACAGGATGGTTTACAGGAGGCTTGTATAAATAATAAGTAGAAAGCATTCATATTAAAATATACGGTACCAGATATGACATATTATGCACATAAAAATTGTACAGTGTTTAAGCTGGATAATGAAATCTACTACATAGTATATAGAACAAATATGTTCATTTGCGATTTTGATTCACCGAACAGGATAAATAATTATACAAAACTGACAATTAATTGATATAACAACTGTGTTTTGAATTTAGCTTTATACCAATTTATACTGAAATGTGCAATAGTCTTATTTGTATGGGGAATGCGTGTATGAAGTTTCACTGATCTAGCATTATCTGCATAGTTTCAAAGAAGTACTAAAGGGGCTGTTTTAAGTCTTATCCAATATCACATCACAGCTGGTCAACGGATGAAAACTGCATGCATATTATAACATAAAAGTTCAGATACATTTTACTGCTGTGAATAAAAGTGTTATTGTTTTACTGACAACGTTTTTTAACATCGAAACTTTGAAATGTTTTACAAGTACCAACCAGAGCCGATTTAAGGAACCGTGAGGCCTGCAGCACAAATAACAGCGGGACCTTCTTCCCAGGAGAGAAGGGGTAATGACCAAGGAAAAATAAATGTGCACATCACCGCGGGGGCCCCTGAAGTGCGGGGTGTGTAGCACGTAATCTGGTACCAACATCATTTTGTGAGATTATCCTTCTTATAAATGCATAGAGCGCTCGCTTGGGGTGCTCGCGTCATAGGATCGAATCACCTGTGGTTGTTCTTTTGTTTCTAGTCCCAACCAGTGCACCACGATTTGATATATCAAAGAACGTGGTGTGTGCTGTCTTATGTGGGAAAGTTCATATTAAAGATCCCTTGCTTCTAACGGGAAAATGTAGCGAATTTTCTCTTAGACTGTGAGTGAAACATTACCAAATGTATGACATCAAAATATGGGAATGAATGTCAGTAATGTTGAGTTGACTGTCATTATTACCACAGTCAACGTCTGATACTATATCTTGAGGGTTGGGTGGGATGTAGTCCAGTGGTAAAGCGTTCGCTTGATGCTCGGTCGGTCTGAGATCGATCCCCGTCGGTGGGCCCAATGGGCTATTTCTCGCTCCAGCCAGTACACCACGACTGGTATATCAAAGGCCGTGGTATGTGTTATCCTGTCTGTGGGATGGTACATATAAAAATCCATTGTTAATCGAAAAAGAGTAGCCCACGAAGTGTCGATAGCGGGTTACCTCTCTCAATATCTGTGTGGTTCTTAGCCATATGTCCGACGCCATATAACCGTAAATAAAATATGATGAGTGCGTCGTTAAATAAAAAAAACTTCTTTTCTTATATCCTATATACTGAGAGTTGTGGTTGCAGTCACTATTTGCTGTAAATAGTTGTGTGATCCCTTACTTCATACAGGTTAAATTCTTAATTCTTATTGGTGACATTTTTAAACATTTTTATTAATAATACATGTAATTTATATTAAATATTAATTAAATGTATTATTAAAAAGTTTATAAAAAATATTATTTTCTAGTTTTTTTGCATCTATATAAAGTGTCTAGTTAGAAGTATGCAACGGAAATGTATTAAATAATTTTACCGTACAAAATAAAAGTGTTGTCTGATGTCATGTCATGTCATGTCATATGGTTTAACGTGCACATTCAGAACAAGCTGTTGTAGCGCACGCCTGTTGTCTGATATGCACTATTTATATTTATAATGACTATGTTTTTGAAAATTACGAAAACGTTTAGGTGACAGTTAATATGATAGTTTTTTGAAAATATAATTTTCAATTATTAAATCAAATGTCACTGATTAACATCATTAACAATATTACAATATGGTGGCCAAATTTTAAAGTTAGGATTAACTAAGAACTCATTTGTCGTAAAGTCTCGAAGTCACGTTATTTGGGATGAGACTTCGGTAGCTTCTCTTAAACAATTGAACAATCAGCGGAGCTGTCAATGAGCCGTCTTTGACAAAGCTGACAAAGAGGACAAAATATGAGAAATATTGGAGCCATCAAAATTTTGAGTGTCAAATGTTTAATTCTAGAAGGGATTCCCCGAATCGGCCAGTGACAAAAGACTCGTGAGTCACGCCGTGTCTTAGTCACGGGCGTCATGAAATGAGCCGAAAGGGGTACCGACTTCAAATACAATTTGACAAAAATAAACGAAAGGTCGTGTTTTTCGTAAAAAGGTTTGTTCACTGGAGCAAACATTATAATATAATTATCAGTTTTGACAACAAAAACCGTGCTAATGAAACTTTTATCAGCTAAATGGCGTCAGACAAAAAATAAAAGTTTTCTTGTTTTAAAATTAATTCTGCTGTCGAGTGACGTATTTAAAAAAATGTTTTTGTCTTCTTGTTGTTGTTGTTGGGCTTTTTTTTTTCTTCTCAAATATGTATATTTTATTAATATTAATGTGTATATTTGTCTTTATATAATAAAGTAATGAACTTATCAATGCACAGTCCAGAGAAATATTTAATTTAAATGTAGTTAGGAAAACAAACATTGAAATTATTTATGATCACTTTGTAATAGTATGTATACTAGCAAATTGAATTGTTTTCAGTTTTGTAATATGTTGTTTTGCGTTGTTAGCGATGTGGTTTGTTTTGTTTTTGTATGTTTGTTTGTTTGTTTTTGTTGATGGCAAATAGTTTCTCTGTCATTTTATCCAGATTAGTAGCAAAGATTACGAAAATATTTTGTTATCAGTTTTTGAAATCGTATACATACAAAGGACACCTACAAAACATTTTTAATATTTAACAGTTATAATTTAAAAAGACAGACAAACAAAACGTGTTAATAATTCCTCCAACCCATTCGTTTATATTACCAGTTTTTAAATAGTTAAAATATATTATGATTATTGTTTTGTATATATCAGTTTATTGTATTAGGGCTAAAATGTTAAATATAAAAATATAGATGGCTCATGCATTTTCCCAAAAAAATCCAA
The DNA here is from genome assembly GCA_016106625.1 of Dracogyra subfuscus. Classification (NCBI taxonomy): domain Eukaryota; kingdom Metazoa; phylum Mollusca; class Gastropoda; order Neomphalida; family Peltospiridae; genus Dracogyra; species Dracogyra subfuscus. The sequence continues at coordinate 7,520 of JAECMU010382197.1, forward strand.
AACAATGAGAAATAGATATTTTAAGTAATGTATTTATTTATTTATTCACTTACTTTGTTATTTATTTATTTGATTGATGATATATAATAAAATAATTTTTTCACAGTCTGTATCTGAATCGCTTTCAAACCGCCTAAAAGATTGTACAGCGCAGGCCACTCCCCTTTCCACGATACTTGGCTATGATTGGCCGACAATAATCGTTTTATGGCGGCATGAATCATGCGAACGCGTTACAGCTCTGTTCGTCATACACAGAGATAGCTGTTCTCAATTCACCGTAATACTAGTAATCTACAATCAATATATCATATCGCTAATTCCTGCAGTCTTCATACTTAGTATTGACTGACAATCAATAATTAACGGGTGCTGGGGTGGGGTGGGGGATATGTGTGTCTCTTTTTTATGTTTTATTTTGTTTTATTTTGATAGGTGGTTTTTTTTTTCTTCAAAAAACTCTTTTAATGTCCTTGGTTGACTTTAGGTTGTTATTTTATTACAGTTCTTTTGATCTCTTTGTTTGTTTGTTTGTTTGTTTGTTTGTTTGTTTGTTTGTTTGTTTGTTTGTTTGTTTGTTTATTTATTTATTATGTATATATTTCAATTATTTATTTATTAATTGTTTTATTAATTAATTAATTAATTGATTGACTTATGTATTTATTATTTTAAAAAGATAATTTCTCTTTTGTCCACTAATTAAATCGTTAAAACATGCACATGCGTTTCGTTTTCACCTTCTAGTTACATTTGAAGCGTTTTTACATGGTCCTAACTTGTTTTTATTAAAAATAATATTATGAATAGTGTGGATAATAAAGAAAGTATTACATTCGCGTGTGATTTTACAAAACTCGTGTCAGGATTCATCTGTTCGTATATATGAGCACTTGTTTTAACATTCGACCTATACCAAAACTGATATGAAATAAATCTACTTCAAGAGGGCAAAAACAAATACTAATTTACCAAAATGCATGCATTTATGTGTGTATGTATGTATGTATGTATGTATGTATGTATGTATGTATGTATTTATGCACGTATGTGTATAGACTCTGTAGCACACTGTACAAATATGATTTAAAATATGACCCTTGTGAAAAGAAATAGTGGCATTGTGTGTAGTAGTACCTTCCTGCTAATGACCTAATTTAACAAGGTACTTACCGTGAGTTAGTCACTGATATTAATCATGCAGCACAGTGAATTATTTCCTCTGCGCCGCACGCAGGAGGCGAGTTACATAACATTTAATCCGCCAGTCACCAGCCTAGTCACGCGTGGCCTAGTTTGGACCTTTAAAGTCGCGAATATTTCCTCATATAAGGTATACATTTGAGTATATAACATTATTTTCATTCATTAACTTATTTATTTATTCATTCATTCGTGCGTTCGTTTTGGGGTTGGGTTTTTTCATCATTTCGTTCATTCGTTAATTTATTAATTCAGAAATACTTTCATTTTTTCATTCACAAATCCATTCTATAAATTGTACTGATATGTCATTAAACAAAATTAATATTCTTCTTTTTTTATTCCTTAATTCATTCATTTATTCGTTCATTTAATCAAACAATTAAATAATTACTTATTATTCTTTTTCATTATACAAACTGTGCAAAGAAAAAGCAAAAAACCGTTATAAAGCCCTAAACAAAAGAAAACAAAGTCTGAGAGCCGTATAAATGTTTAAAATCTTAAAATCAATCGGCGCAAGGAATGGACAAACATTTAATACTGAAACCACCAAATTTCACGTGCATGCGCGGGTTGCACGTGAGTCATTCGGACTGGATGTCACCAAACCGCAGCAGTAATGAGACTAGCCCGGGGTCATTGGACGAGCGGGTGACCTAATGTCACGTTACATAGTGCGCTGACCGAGCTTGATGCTGATAGCCCACGTTTATGGAGTTTTGATTGCATGGACTTAATTGGTAGCTTGATCACTATCGTCCGGTACGTTTTCTCCGCGGATTGGCCAAATCATCGTCTCAGGCACAGAAATCAAACGCATCCCGGAAGGCTCGGGGCAATACGGACTTCACGCAATTCACACAGCGTTTATTACCTTTTTATGTATTTTTAGTTATAACAAGACTTCCTAGACGATGACAAAAAAGTGTTCCCTGTCATCAGCAATCGCTGCAGAAAAGATAATATTTAATATAAAATATGGCTAAGCGGAAATGTCACGTTGGTTATATAAAAGAACAACACCTGTTTCTCAACACAGCTGGTGGGCTTTTAAAAAAATAATTGAAAATGGGATGATTATGACAAATAAATGTTTTGTTCAAATTATCGATTATTTGTACGTACTGTTTAAAAAACAATTGCTGTGGATGTTATCTCTACAGTTTTGAACAGAATAAATGTCATAGCCGTATTTTGGTCAAATAGTATTATGACTATTTTGTATATGTCCTAAGGTTACCTAAGTCCATGATCACATACAAGGAACCTACGGAATCTACACTTGCCAAACTACCATGAGACGTTCGTTTAAGGTGATTTATTTAGAAAGTTTTAATTTTAATTTTTAATTAATTAATTTATTTTTGTTATTATTATTATTATTATTATTATTATTATTATTATTATTATTATTGCTGTGTTTTTTCTTGTAGGTTATTTGTTTTACTTGTACCACATGTGTACTGTTTATAGAGGCTCATTAGAAGCTCAAGTTCTTTATTGCTTTATGTTATACAACTTATAAGCTTTATAATAAAAACAGCAAAATATAATAAATACATATTTACAATATCTGATAACGGTGGGGAGCGCTATAGAACTATCTAAAACACATTCATGCATGAAAAATCATTACATGTCTAAAATGAATGAAATAAACCCTACATATAAGTATGATAAATAATTACGTGGGTAGTAATATGGAATGTATTAAATATAAACACATCACGTGCGTAAGGAAACTAAAGACACGTTTATAACATAAATCTTTTTTTTTTAAAACGTCACAAGGAATATTCCCGATTTTTCAACAGGTGACTGGAATTTCGAATAAGCAAAATAATGTAGCATAAAAGAATACATAAGGAAGAGAAATCAATACATAGCAACAAACACTGAATAGCATTTACAATGACACAAATGTAAAGTTTGTTTTGTTTAACAACACCACTAGAGCACTTTGATTAATTAATCATCCGCTATTGAATGTCACATATTTAGTGATTCTAACTCGTCGTCATCAGAGGAAACCCCCTTAATGGTTTTTTTCACTAGCAGCAAAGGATCTTTTATGTGCACTTTTTCGCAGGAAAGCACATACCACGGCCATTGCCCAGTAACTTGTTGTGGTGTACTGGTTGAAATGAGAAAAAAATCATTTGAATGGTTACCTCAAGCAATAAAAGAAAGAATGTTAAAAAAAAAAAAAAAACGCACACCAGCAAACCCACAAAAGTCGGAAGGGGGGAATGCACCAAAACCACGTCTAAAGAACACAGCATTTCAATTCCTAGAATTAGATCTAAAACGTACTTCACTCATTGCTCTAACAACTATAGCTTTTGACCTGAGAAATGCTCTAGTCTCAAGTTATGAGGGGGCGATAGCTCCACCTTCCCACCCACCCACAATGCCATGCGCCTATAGACGCGGAAATATCTGCATTTAGTATCATAACCGGAACTGACAAGCAATTTCGTATTTTAATTTCCCCGTCTTTAGTTGTATGTGTGGTCAACTGCATTCCATACAGCGGTGCTGAACAACAGCTTATTTCCTTTTAAAACGCAAATCGCATATGATCGATGAGAATCACGTTGATATCCTTACAAGTGATTCGTTTGTGTGCTGAGTGTGTTCTGATACAATCAGCTAAATCTAATAATACTCCGGCATTACCGTGCCGGTAATTCCGCCACGGTGGCGGATCCACAGCCATCGATCCGGGTGTTAGTGGAGACAGGTGACTGTCTGGGAAAACCACATATTTGTTCTCATTGACACCCAGGCGCTAATTGAGACTGATGTCCTCCGAAACCGACTGAGGGGAAATATTCCCAGAAATTAAATACGTCGTAATTACGACTGTAGTAAAACCTGGTGGGTACTGGGTTCATAACCCAGTCCAGGCTCCAACCCAGAGCGAATTGATAGTTTAGTGGGTAGAACGAGTATAATTACTGTAACCCCCGACCCGACTGTCTAGAAATATTCTCAGAAATTAGATATGTCGTAGTTACAACTGTATTAAAGTCTTGTGGGTATTGATTTCGTATTCCAGTCCCTCCTCCAGCCCAGAGCAAATTCATACTTTAGCGGGTAGGAATAGGATATTAGCTTAACGATACTACATCCACGCTCATTTCACTATTCCAAAGTGTATTAACATAGGACTAAAAATCAGTGGCAGAGCATGCACCTCAACCATTTTTTATATATTTTTTATTATTATTTTTATTTTTTATTCCACTGCCCCCTTTCCTTTCTCTCCTTTGAACTCTGTTGTGTCATTTCTTCCCGATCTGGCAACTCCTCCTATCTTTCAACTTCTTTCGCTGTTCACCTCCACCTCCACATCCCAGTCGTTGTCTCTCCAACCGTGACAGATGCTTGTTTCTTGTGGATATATGTGCCACACATCTGCCATTAACCACCAGCTTTTAGCTGTGGGTTTAGTGTGACCACATCGGGGTGTGTTCAGTAGTTTCTGCTGGTATTGTGTAGAGGCACGTGTAACCCATCTACTATACAACCCTACCACCGGCGGTCGTTAGTGCCGTGAGACACACCAGCTATATTTGCGGCAGAGGAAGATGCCAGGTGGGTGTAGGGAAGCACACAGAGACTGCACCCGTGGAGGAAGTTAAGACCGGTAGGTGATGGTGTGCACAACTTAGAAGACAGACTCAAACAGATTGAAATCGTGGGGAGAAATTGGAAAGGTTTTTTATATTAAGATAATGATAATGATAGGCAGTTTGTGATGGATGATAAAGATGAATGAAGCGTGAACCAGCTTTGACGGGATTTGAAAAGGCTGTGGTATTAAGTCTTCTGACTATGTGTAT
>JAECMU010382199.1:3299-19839 GCA_016106625.1 Dracogyra subfuscus
TGTTTCAACAAATATTGCAATTAGGCGATATAGTCAATTACCCGACATGCGATTAGGTGGAACCCACTGTACCTCTTTACCCCCACTAAAAAATTTAAAATAATAATAAACAATACTGATCTATGATGATATTAAATTTATGTTGTTGTTTTTTCACTTCTTTGTAACCCAGACCAGCTTAGAAAGAGTTGAGTTTGAGAACAAAACCCGACAGAAGAATCAGCTGGATGCCAAAGAAAAAGAGTTAATTTCCCTACGTCGACGGGTGACTACCTTAATGGAAGAACAGAAAACGGCAGCTACTAGATGGGAGGTATGCATACATTCTGTCTGTTCTTCCATAGTTCTAGCCAGTGCACCACAATTATTATATTAAAGGCCATAGTATTTGCTATCCTGTTAGTGGAATGGTGCATATAAAAGATCCCTTGCTATTAATGAATAATGTAGTGGGTGTTTCCAAATTACCAAATGTTTGACATCCAATAGCTGCCGATTAATAAATCAGTGTGTTCTACTGGTGTCGGTAAACAAAACAAACTTTAACATTTTCTTCTGTGAATTATAACTACAAATTAAATTATGAAAATATACATTTAATGTAATCAGATTAATTATTTTAATTTTATGTGAAAACCAGCCTCTCCCAGGGAGTTCATATATTTTTAAACATAATATGAATTAAAAAAAAGGCTGTTTAAAAAAAGATAAAAGATAATAAACAATTTACTGTTTGAGTAGTACAATTATCTTATTCAGAGGCACATTTCCTCATGGATATCATTTGTTTTGAATTGATGTCTTTTCCTGTGTTTAAGAAACGTTTGAAGGATGTTGAAACGAAACTACAGGAGGAACAGAAGAGAAACCATGATCTAAAGGATCTGCTGGCTGAAACTAACAAATGTGTAGACAACCTTAAGCAAGAGGTCAGTGTGTTACCTTCTTTGTTAATGGCGACAAGTTTTTGCTGAAGACAAGCCTAATTGAAACTCCTCTAAATGGACACTTACAGTATTAAGTTAAAAGTCTGATATTAAGGGTATTTGGTTTAAAGAGGTTGTGTTATCTACTGATATTTAACAAGAAACTGAAAAATTTCTGCTTTACAGACAGTCTTGGTGTAAAAGGTTTCACTGTAGTTGAATGAATGAAGGCTTTTTAAAGTTAGAAGAAAAAAAATTGATGACTATACGTACCTTGATATTTGTATTGTATTTTCCTCCACATTTTTTTACACTCAGATTTTTTAGATAATTATATAATTCTATTTTTACAGTAAATAATTATATTCACCTTTATTTGTGATGTATATTGTTGTGTTGGTGGTGTCTTTAAACATTCATTCATTCTTTGTTTTCTTAATAATGTTTTTACAAAAATTGTATATTTACAGCTGAAGACGTCTGAAGCCAAATGTTTATCATTGGAAGAAAAGCTAAAAAGACTTGGTGGAGAGGGACACGGTAAACTGATATTTGACTGGTTTTTTTCTTTTTAATCTCATCATTAATGGGAATTTCTCATGAAGTTTTTATTGAAAATAGTTTTAAAATAGGTATTATGATGTACGTTGTTTAAATGTGATGCAGTATATGTTGTTGTTTAAAGTTGTTTATTACACCACTGCAGGTGCTCCAGCTGCAAGCTCAGAAGTGTCAAATGTAGAAGAAATCAAAGATCTCAAATCACAACTCAACCAGGCTCAGCAGCGCATCAAAAGTAAGCATATTATTTTTAAGTCTTTTGAATTTATTTTTATGCTTTACTCCTGGACAAACAAATACCCTAGTGTTTTGCCCTGGGCAAAAGTTAATAGTTAATGGTTGTTTGAGAGAAGTGGCCAGACATCTCCATACCGAGTCATGTACTTCCTGTGGGTAAAAACCAATACAGGGATGTGGATCAAGCAAATACCGGCCTTAAAATGGATAGCATAATCACTGTGTAATTGACTTAATGTGTTCAATGCACCTTTTCCAGAGATGCCAACCATTACAAATTTGGCAGAATCATTACGAATTTAAAGCATAGATTACGCATAGATTATTTTGTTCGGAATTCTGATTTTTAGAAAGAAAATAGTAATTTTGCATATTTGGTGTCAGATCATATTTTGGAAGGCACAAATGTTGTTAACACCGGACAAATGGAACTTTTCCCCTCTTCACCATCATCAGTCATAGACTGGTTTCCTGCCTTGTTCTTTAAACTTATATATTCCGAATAGAACGCATAGCAAGCATGATAATATAGAATAAACTAGTCTAGCAATAGGTCTTCCATACAACCTTGACGTTTGTTGATTGGATACTGCCTTGAAGTTGACTTTACCAAAATGTCAAAGAGGAAAAATCTGAAATCTGTCAGTGAATTAGCAGTGGAAAAAAACATGTGTGCATCAAAGATATACGGTTGAAGACACACGCTCCTGAGCCATCACTGATAACGTTCCTATTTTGGGGGTGCGAGTCCTATTTTTGAAGGCCTGGATTCCTATGACACTCCAACTAGGGTTGGCATCTGCTTTTCAATGCACATTTCTCTTGTTTTATATGGCACTTTTAAACTAATATTGTATCATAATAATAATGTCCTTGTAACAATACCATACATGGCTTTTGTATGAAACCTTTGACAGTTATACTGCTGTATTTGGGCAAACTTTAAGATTTTCTAGAATAAATGCATGTTTAAAATACCAGATAATAGTAATTCTTGATATTGCATTATCTGTAAAAAAAATTGGGTTTACTATTTCTATTCTCTCTAATATGTAGGTCTGGAACAACAACTTGCAACTGCAAAGAAACATGTTGAGCAGTACAAGAAGATTTCAGACAGTGTAGAGGAAACACTGAAACAACAAAATGTGGTAAGACATAGAAAAGAAAAAGTTGAAGGCAAAACCAGTTCTGCTGAAAACAGATTGATCCTCTTTTTGCAGCTCTGCAGGGATCAATATTTCAAGCAAACCATTATTTTGTTTGCATGTAGATTACACAACTTTACTAAGTATCTGTATTGTATCATAGAAACTGTTCATTAACAATTTAAAGTAAAATATTTGACTTTGCTTGAAATTAGTTTAAGCTAAAGTACTGTTATTACATAATGTCAGTGCAAGTTTTAGGTATTTGATTGGTATTGTCCACATAACAGAACAATAGGTCCCCAGCAACATTCCCTACTACTGAGCAGATTCACTAAATTCTGCTTTCTTTTCTAGTAGAAGCCATTTCAGTTTTCAGTGAAATGTTCCATAATGTAATACAGGATAGATTTTGTGTGTGTTTTTTAATTATATATTTATTTTTATTTAAAAGTAAAATTCATCTGAATCATTTCAGACCAGCAAACAGTTTCAAGATGGTTTGGAAAAGAGAGCTTCTGAAATGAAACAAGGTAACTATATTTTTGAAAGAAAAATCATTGAAACTCACCACCCATAAAATACTTTTAATTCTTCTCATTCATTCTATGGTATTATTAAGTAAGATTAAATAAATGTGGAATACTATTGCAGTGTAAAAACATTAGTTACTTTTCTATAAAATTATACAAGAAAGGATGCAATTATTTTGACATTTACTGGATTAATATTCTGTGTTTTTGTTTTTGCAAAAACACACCTTAGCACATGTTCACAATTTGTAAATTGTGCAAACTGTTGGAATCTGCAGTGCTTTTGCTGCTTTCATTTTGTGCTCATGAATATCGTGAATTCACAAGTTCCAAATTGTGAACACGACTTCACCAAGGGGAGACAATCTGCACTGTCACTCAATCTCGCACACCCCAGCTTGTAATTGTACGAATGATTTGTGTTTGTTCTGCCATTTTATCCACAAGTTGTGAAGATATAAAATCATGCTCCAGTTCACAAGTTGTGTTCTGGGGGTTACTTTGCCAAAAGGACACTCTTCACAACTAGTGAATTGGGAACGATTATATTCACAACTTGTAATGAATGCAGCATTATCTGCAAAATGAAAATCATTCACGTGTATAAATTGTGTGACTTTGGTTCTACACAAATAATTAAAATGAATATCTTTCCTAGGTTACAATATTAGTATTGAAGAAAGAAGGAAATGTTTTATTTAACGACGTACTCAACACATTTTATATAAGGTTATATGGCATCAGATACATGGTTAAAGACCACACAGATTTTGAAAGAAAACTGCTTTTGATTAGCAGCAAGGATCTTTTATATACACCAGTATAGTATATACCATACCTTGGTTACACCAGTTGTGGAGCATTGGCTGGAATGAGAAATAACCGATTGGGTTCACTGGGCTACATCATGCCTCTAGTATTGAAGAATGATAAAAAAATATAGTTGTTGCTTTAATTGTTATTTTAAAAATTCTGAAAATGTTTAGCTCATATTTAAATGATTACAATGTATAATTAACAGTATTTGCTGGCTGCAGGTGGTGCATATAAAAGATCCCTTGCTGCAAATCAAAAAGAATAGCCCATAAACTGGCGACAGCGGGTTTCCTCTCAATATTTGTGTGGTCCTCAACCCTATGTCAGGCACCATATAACCATAAATAAAATGTGTTGAGTGTGTCGTTAAATAAAACATTTCCTTTGTAAGATGATAAAGGAAAATGTTTGGTAAATTATACACCTCATTAATAATAATCTGCATGTTTTTCCAGAAATAGAACAGTTGGAAAAACGAGTAGAAGTCATGGAAAAAGAAAGACAAGATTTGTTGAATGAAAATATCAAAATATCAGAAGAAAGTCATGCACTGGTAAGAATTATTAATTTGTTCATTAGAAATGTGAAATGCTTTTGCCATTAGAAGTTAAAATCTAAGTGATTCCTAGGACAACCAATGGCCATGATGAAATTGCATCAGACAGTTCACTAATGGTGTTTTTCTGACTTCTGGACTGAAGGTTACATAGAGTCGCACTGTTTGGTGACTGAATGTCTGGCCTTTTATAGTGAACACATGACAGGATTTCTCTTGAATATTCCATGTTTATTGCGCAAAGCATACAATCGATGCAACAACTGCTTAGTTGCATTTCTTTGAGCTGTTTCGTGCACCTTTTCTCTGGTTTACATCCATAAATCCATTCACAAATTTATTACTCCAAACAATTCATGTCACAATAACATTTGCCTTCGAGTATATATATGGCAGTTTAAAAAAATTACCTAAGACACAAATACATTTCATAAATGCAGTCTTTTGAATTTTTGAATTTGATTTTTCCCCCATTTTAAAATGCTGATTTTCGGAAGCATCTTTCTAGTCTTTCGGGCGGGATTTAGCTCATTCGGTGGATTGCTCGCTTGAGTTGCTTTGCATTGCAGGATCGTACCACCTCGGTAGATCCATTCAACTGATTATGTTTTTTTTCATTCCAACTAATGCACCACACCTGGTTAGAGACCATGGTAATTTGTATGTGTTTTCCTGACTGGGAAGTGCATATAAAAGATCCCTTGCTGCATTAGAACAAATGTAGCTGGTTTCCTCTGAGGAATATGTCAGAACTACCAAATGTTTGACATCCAATAGCTGATGATTAATTAATCAATTTGCTCTAGTGGTGTTGTTAAACAAAACAAACTTTTTCCTCTTGTCTTAAATGCACATAAGATATACCTAATACCTTTTGTACATTCAGCCATTAGATTTATTTACATTTTAGAATGCTGATCTTCGGAAGCAGCTGACAAGTCTGCAGAACGAGCTGCAGGAAGCTGTGGAGAGACGCGAGGTGGCCATAGCTAATGAGGAGTCGGCCAAGAGAGACTTGGATGCGCAGATTAAAATAGCTGCTGAGGTTCGTTATTAGTCTGTCCTTCACATAGTTTTCCCCCAACTTTTTTTTCGCAATTCCTCAAGATATTCAGGTGAAAGTTTTTGTATAGCTTTATCATATACTGTTACAGATCAAGTTCAACGTTCATGGCGAATTACTCATGATTCACAGAGTTATGAGCTTAGGAGATAAAAAAATGTGTTGGACCCCATAGGAGACCTCTGTTCATTAGCAGTACTCCGAAATGTTAATGTATATAATATTGATGGTGTTTTATGTATTTTTAAAGTTAGGCATCTGTGTTCAACATAATACATATAAAAGATACCTTACTACTAATGAAAAAATGTAGTCACTAAGACTATAAGTCAAAATTACCAAATAGCAGATGGTTAATAAATCAATGTGCTTTAGTGGTGGTGTTAAACAAAACAAAGTGTTATTATGAATATTGCTTGGGTCATCCATTAACAAATATTATGTTTTTGATATCCCAAACCACCATTTGACTCCTTTTTTTCTTTCTTTGTTGGATGGGGGAATGAAGAAAGAATTTGGTTTTAAAATGTTTGAAGAATTGTCATTATTTGTATTGTTAAAAAAAACAACCCAGGAAAGAAAACATTTGTGCTAAAAGCAGTTGGTGCATACATTTGATGAAATGTTTTATTTTGGTGCAGGCACAAAACAAGTATGAACGAGAACTGATGCTACACGCTGCTGATGTTGAAGCTCTGACATTACACAAGAAACAGGCGAGTTCATCAACATATGTGAATTTATCTCAGTGTATACTTAGTGTCACTATTGTTAGTACAACACACTAATTGAAAAAAGAAGGAATGAATGGCCTTTGTGGATTAAGCCCAGAGTGAGGTTTCCTAAGTAGCGTTTGGATTTCACAACAAAATGATACCAATAATGCAGACATATGTACCTTCTATCACCCCAACAAATGGGTTCTGTCAACATACCAATGTCTGAAATTCTGTATGTTGTGCCCGTGCAAATGATTTTGTTGTGGCCTCTAATCGGGAGCACAATTATTCATATTGAAATTCAAATACTACTTAGGAAACCTCACTCTTGGCCTAATCCACAAAGGCCATTCATTCCTTCTTTTGACTGGCATTGTTAACATGTGTAGTACTAACTTCAATAGTGACGCTGAGTATATATAAACTAGACATGGCAAAATACATTTTGCTAATATTTTTACAAATAGTTTTTAGAGTGACACTTCATTTCTTATAAACATAATTATTAGTCTGAAATTAGCCATTTTTGGATTGAAAAAAGAAAAAGCTGATATTATAGCCTTTCCCAGCATTTTAATCAAAATACATTTATCCAGTCGGCAACATAAACATTGTAATTTAAGCATTGTTTTAAAGAACAAATAACATAAAGATGGAATGGTTTGTTCTTGGTATTTGTTTTATTTTGGGTTGTTGCTTTTTTCATTGTAGATTGAAAATTTCAATGCACTGCTAACAGAAGCACAGGAAGTGGGTAAAAAAGCTGAACAAGAATTAACAGAATCACGGGTGAGTGCAAGTTTGTTTTGTGATCATCTGTAAATTATAAATCCATTGTTTAATGTCTTTCAAAAATAGTATATTCATAGTCTAATAATATAATTGTGTTGTATTGTGTTATACATTTTAGGACAATATAATTGGTTGAACGATACTTATTTGTTTGCATTCATAGCTTTATTATAAAAAAAATTTTTTAACCTAAACCAATCAATAAAGTATCTTCAACTATATTTAGCTTAGAAGTTTCAGTAAAACATGGAACATTTTATTTTCTTATTTTACAAAATCATTTAATGTAATGATAATTTTTTTTTTTAAATGAGTTAAAGTTAAACAAATAAATTGACAAAATGTTCTGTTCACCCAGAGTTATCCCTGATTAGGTCAAACAAAGAAGACTGTGGGAATAATAAAAACCGTCCAATAGCTAGCAACGTGTGCATGATATTTTTCAGGTTGTTGAAAACAATGTATTAACAAGGTTGTGTTTAAATTTCAGACATCGTGGTTAGAACAGGAGCGCATCATGCGTGAAGAATGTCGTTTAATGGATCAGCGAGTCCGAGAACTCACCCAGCAAAATAATGTCTTACATCAACAGATGGAGAAAGTAAGCATCCTTGATTTCAGGATTTGTGTATAGGTTGTGTGGTGTATTTATCAAAATACACACCAATTCAATCACACTTCCATTCTTTATTAATGGTGCTAACTGAACAGACAATCAACCAATCAGAATAAATGATTCAGTCTATCAAGGCAATTACTTGGGCTGACTTCGGTCGAGTTAAACAAGTTACTCTGATAAATAACTATTATTTATCTTAATGATTTAACAGTTTGTGTTAGTCATACATGCACTTATTTGTCATAACCAAGGCCATAGAACGATCTTAGCTCTACAAACACAATGATCTTATCATGTGGAACAGGCTGGCAGATTTGATTGACCAGTGCTTTAACAGAGACAAACGATTTGTATATTTTTGTAAATCTTCGTTACTTTTATACAGAGATAAGGTGGGTTTTTTGGTTCCATACATAATATATATTCACTGCAGTTATTACTACATGTGTATTAATAGATTAGGAATATTAACAAATGAAGTTTTTAATTTGTATCAAATTATGAATAATTTAGGGTAATAAAATACCATAAACTACTGGAGACCGGTTCTTGGTTAATAATCCCCAGATATTTTTCCACATATATTTTGTTCCCTATGGATCCCACAGATATTTTTTTCCTTACAGTTCTCACAGATATTTATTTTCCTACAGATCTCACAGATATTTATTTTCCTACAAATCCGACAGATATTTTTTGTTAAAGCAATAATATAATGTGGACTCTTGTTTTCATTTGATATTTTTCTGTTAATTAAAAGTGCATTAAGGCAAGTATTTTTCCAGAGAGTAAAATTGGTAAAGATAGGTACCCTAAAATATTCAAATATTAACCAAATTAATGTAAAAAATTAGTTTAAATGTTCCTGTATGACTTTAAACGTAACAGATTACAAAGATACAAAGAGTGTTACATTGGAGTAATTATTATACTTTATATATATGTTGTTGAAATAATGTTTTTAATGACCATAACTTCAACATGAGCTCTGGTAGGCTTCGTAGCCCATCGAGGGTTTACACTAGAAAAATCTCTGATGGAAACCTTGTAAGGATGTTTTGTAGAGTTTCTACCCATTTAAATTATTATTTCAATAAAATGAAGGATTTTACAAACAACCACAATTAAAAAAAAAGTAAATAAGGGTCTTGTGTGAGTGTTTATATCTTGATCGTGTTTATTTTAGTTGACAGGACAAGTGGTAAAGATCCAACAGAGGGTCCGTGAGGATGCTCCCAAACCTGGCCGATCAGACGACACGGTGAAAAGTTCAGATCAGCTGCTGGAAGTTATCAAGTAATACTTCATGACAGTTAACACATTTAAATATTAACTTACTTTGTCTCTGGAAATTATTTATCTAATTAACTGTAATCCCTTTAGATTTTGTTGGTTATTTTTGTTTTACCATCATTCATACAAACTTATTATAAAATGTCTTAATGTTGGCTCAGACTGTCCCTGTTTCACAGTACACAAATAAAGTGACAGGTTTTACAGGAACCTTTATGACATGTTACTTCTAGATATATATTTGTTCAGAAATGTTTTCTTAAAGTGTGCTTGAATATTGTATTAATATAAAAAATTATCATAAAATTTAATTAATCAATATAAATATGAACTGAGAATGTTATGTCACTTAATTGTTTTAGTATAACAAAGAGTTAATTGTTTATCATTTTATCTTTTGTTTCCTTCTTAATGTTATATCGGACTTTTTCTTTTTTCTATTGATGATTTTTGTTTTCTTCCAGATTTTTGAGAAAGGAAAAAGAAATTTCTGAAACACAACTAGAAATAGCAAAGGCTGAATGCAACAGAGTAAACCAGCGCTGTAATTTGTTACAAAAACAGCTTGATGATGCAAACAAGACACTGTCTGAAGAAAGACAGACTTCTCAGGTAGATTGATTCTTCCACTGGAACACTAAGTTTGTATCTGCTTCCAGGATTTGTAAGCTTTCTTTATCAAATACCTTGTTGAAGTGGAATTTGATTATTATAGTGCCTGATAAATTCACCTAAGATTGCATGCTTCAAGAATTATTTTGTTGTCTATCAACATATTTGACTACACAGTTTGTTTGTTTTGTTTTGTTTTGTTTAACGACGCACTCAACACATTATAATTACGGTTATATCGGCGTCGGACATATGGTTATGTCGAGAAAAACACCCAGTGGTTAGCTGACGGGGATCGATCCTAGACCGACCGCGCATCAGGCGGGCACTGTACCACTGGGCTATGCTGCCCGCTGACTACACAGTTTATAACCATGACTATAAGAATCAATTGTGAGGTCAGATGAAACAGGGAAAATACATTTAGGTTAGGGGAAATATTTATCTGAACAGAGTTGTTTCCCTTTTTAAGTAATATGGTTCAATAAGAATCATATTGGGTGTATCTGGTCTCAGTGGTGTCATGGTTAAACCATCAAACATAAGGCTTGTAGGTACAGGGTTCGCAGCTCTGTATCGGCTCTCACCCAGAGCTGGTTTTAACAACTAAATGGTTATGTGTAAGACGACTACACCCTCATCTCTTTCACTAACCACTAACATCTTACAACTAGACAGGCGGTCCAAATAGCTGTGGTGTGTGCCCAGGACAGTGTGCTTGAACATTACATGGCCCATTCGCATGGACTCTTTCTATTATGTATATTCAGAACCTCTAGACTATAGATTCTTATGATGTAACACACAGACAATTTGTATAGCATCGCCATGGTATTAAAGTTTCAAACTGTTAAAAGTCTTGAGTCTAGATTCTAACATTTTATAAGCACTTAACCAGGTGTGAGAGTAATAAGATTTTCACGATCGCTTCACTTCTTCATTGTCCATTTCAAATTATTCAAATTGTTGCTCAATTAGTTGCTCTTGTATGTGTTGGTCTAGTAACAACTTCAACGTTGGCTTTTTAGATCGCTGTTCAGGCTGCATCTCAGCATGCCGAGATGATGAAGAAAGTTGAAAATCTCAATCTGCTGTCCGACAGTAACAAGATGTTGCGAGAGGAACGAGATAAACTACAGAGTCGGCTACAAGAAGCAGAAGCCAAAGTAAGATTTGACTTCATAATAACAAACCTTTATAACAAATCTTAATTCATTTGTAACTGTTTGTTTATTCTCTCTCTCTTTCTCTCTCTCTGTCTTTTTTCATGCATGCTGTCTCAATTTCTATTGGCAGGATCTAGGTCAGTCAGTACAGTCAGTAGAGCCCTCAAAGGATTGAATCCCTTCAGTGGATGTTTATTTAATCAATATGGTCTAGTGGTGTCTTTATACAAAGCAAACTTTAATTCTTCTATTCTATGGATGAATTGACCGACCGATCGACAGACAGACATACAAATGTCACTGTCTTTCTCTCCTCAAAACATACTGGGGTTTGTTTTGGTGGGAATTTTTGCTTTACTGATACCCAGCTAAATGTTCTCTTTGTTCCTCAGTCTTCCATTCTTATGCATGAATATAAACAGTCATCCATCCACACATTACTCATTGCTATTTTCTATATAGGTAAAGAAACTGGAAGCAGACATTGAACCTTACCAAAAAAACATACGCACTCTTCAGGCCCAGAGAGACACTTTAGTGAGTGAGAAGAGTTCTCTGATGAGTGAAGTTGATCGCTGGAAGTCGCGAACAAACCACCTGATAGAGCAGTCACACAAGGCAGATCCCGAGGAACACAAGAGAGTCTTGTGAGTATGGATCAAGCTTCGAAATGATCTGTAAATCAGTAGGGACCCAGCTTTGAAAATAATTTATAAATCAGTAGGAATCGGGGTTTAAAAATAATCTATAAATGAGTAGGGACCAAGGTTTGAAATAGATCAAGAGTGAATTAGGATTAGAGTTTGGAATAGATTCGGAGTAAATAGAGACCAGTGTTTGGGATAGATAGAGTGAAAAGGAATCGGGGTTTGTGATAGATTCAATGAGTGATCAAAGAACATGGTTTGAAGTAGATCTAGAATGAGTAGGGACCAGGAATTTGGAATAGATTCAAAGTGAGTAGGGAATAGGGTTTGGGGTAGATTGTTTAGTTAAGGAAAGTACCACATGATATATGGTTGCTGCCATTTTCGATATCCAGTATAAACATGAAACTGATTTTATGAAGTGTTCATTTCAAATAAATTGGGTGCTCTTGCTTCATTTGGTTTTGCTTTTTGAAAATTGTTCCTTTCATATCTTTAGTACAAATCCCTGTCTGTGGGATGATTCATATAAAAGATCCCTTGCTGCTAATCGAAAAGAGTAACCCATAAAGTGGTGACAGCATGTTTCCTCTCTCAGTATCTGTGTAGTCCTTAATCGTATGTCTGACACTATATAACCGTCAATAAAACATTTCCTTCCTTCTTTTAATACAAATCTGTCTACGAATTTGTGTCATTTATTTTTAGAGGACATATTTGTATGCAATATTCTTGTTACTTAGTCCATCATTTAAACATTTTGCTATTTGATTTAGGCAAGAGAAGGAAACTATGCGCCGACAGATTACACAGTGTAATGAAGAAAAGACAAAACAGAGGTAAAGTGTTTCACCCTCATTATTAAGACCATTACTAGGATTTAGGGCCCGTAATTTCAAAGCTATCTTAGCATGTGTTATAAAGATGTCACAGCCTACGATGGTTTTACAATTTCGTTGCACTAAGATAGCTTTGAAAATCCACAACCAGAATGGCAAACCGAAACAGTGTTTTATTCTCAGTAAAGAAAATAAAAATGCATTGAATATGCATTCGTTAACTAAAAAATGTCTTCCTTAATTCATTGTGAAGGAAAGTGTATGCTATAAATGTAGAGGTTGTTTGTATTATAATAATCATAATATTATTATTAATAATATTTTTATTATTATTATTTATTACACAAATTTAAAAAGACCACGGCTTGCAAGCTGTATTTACAAATAGAAATATTTTAAGCAGTCTTTTTTTTGTTTTTTCATCTTGTTAATTTTCTTTTTATTATAATTTTGCTTTTATAACTGACATTTAAATGCTATATTTTTCTTTTGTACACTGGTGTCTGGCTTCATTCAGCAGATCAATAGTACAGTATTGGTAGATCACTGTAATTATTAGTATTTGTGAATAAATATTCGTATTCAAGACCCTATATTTATGATACGTATCATATTCGTCACTTGGTGTTATTCGTTGCAGTTCTACATACCACCCTTATCCTCATTCATTTAGATAAAATTCTGACACCAATAACTTTTATATTTCAGGGCGGAAATAGTAAAATTGAATTCAAGTATACAAACAAGTCAGTAAGTATCTTTCTTTTTTTGTTTATAATTCTCTATATTTCTTTTTGTAGTAAATTTTAATGTAGCAGTAACTTCTTGTTTGTGATTATCGAGCAGTTAGTTCATTCATTCTGATGAATGAATGTTTTACTGAGCACATCTTTCTGAACAATTTATATTGAATTCACTAATTACATCAGTCATTTCTGATCATTGATGTTATACAGGTTTTTTAAAATTCATAAATATGGTCTGGTGTTTTTAATTTTACAGAAATGAATTGCTTGCAGCAAGGAATCAGATAACACAGTTAAAGTAAGTATTTTTCTGAATTTAATTTTTAATTTTAAAAACATTTTTAATTTTACTTTAAGTTGTAATTTAAAAAAAAAAAATTACTTTATGTTTTGTACATTATTCCTCATAGTTATAACGTGAAACAATATGAGCCTTGAATTCACCTTCTAGATGTTTACATTTTAATATGTAATTGCTTTCTGACGATCCTTACAATCATACAGTCAGTTTTAAACATTTATCCTGCAACCACTGTTCTATTGACTGATTATGATCATTGATTAAAGTAAAGTCATAAACGTTTACTTGCAGATTATGACTTAACGTCACACATGTGATGTCACATGCAGAGCTACATTACAAAAATTGCACATTTGATCTCTAAAGTCAAAGTATTATAATGTAGCTGAAATAAAAGAAATAATAGCTATTTCCCTTACTAATTACAGACTGGAGGATAAAAATAAATAATTAGTTAATCACATAGGATATCAGTTTTATGGCCAAATGGGAAATTCTCATTCTTATTTTCACAGGACAAAGCCGATATCCTACGTAATTCGCTAGTTATTCTCAATTTAAATACAGTCCTCGTGAATATTGATTTTATTTTAGTTGTTTGATTAACTGCATTATTGATTTGTTTTATTTGACCATAATAATTTATTATTTTCAGTGTTGAGATAACAAATCTAAAAACTCAGCTACAAGTAAGCAATCAAGAAGCTGAGGAGAAAGTCAAAACTATTAACCAGGTAATTTATTTCATTACTTGAAAAAAATCATGACATGATCTATTTTTTTCTTGATTGCTTCTTTTACCAGGACTGATTCTAATGAACATGGGGGGGGGGAGAGTGCTGTAGATCAAAGATCGGTATTCATACAATTAAGTATTCATGAAACAAGAAAATTATTCAACTAGTTTACAGATTCATAAAGTATATGGGTTTGGATGTAATAATTCCAAGTGTAAGCTCTTGAATAAAATATTATATACATTATTTTAGTGTTTCATGCATATTTAACTTGTGCTCCAATGGAAGTTATAATGATTAATTGAGATCTTCTTGTATCTTTGTTTTTCAGGTGAATATATACATTTTATAACTGAATCTTAGTTCCTTAGTGCATTGTAACTTGTGCTTCAATATAAATGATAATAATTGACCGTGTCTCTTTGTTTTTCAGGTGAATATATACATTTTATAACTGAATCTTAGTTCTTTAGTGTATTGTAACATGTGCTCCAAGCATTGTGACCTTGTATCATCTGTGTTTTTCAGCTGAAGAAGATTGGAAGGAAGTACAAAGAACAGACGGAAATGCTCAGCAAGTCAGTAGAAGATCAGAAGAAAGAATTGGAAAATCAGAAAAAAGAATTGGAAGAAGTGAAAACCAAATCTGCCAGTCAGGAGGCTGATCAGCCCAATATGGCTGCCTTGGAGCAGACGTCAGCCGAACTGAAGAGTAAGATGAGTGCCGTGGAGAAAGAGAGGGAAGAACTAAAACAACAGGTGAAGCAGAAGGAGACGGACATCACTGAAATTAAGGAGGAACTGGAGAAAACTAAGAAGGTAAACTTTTTATAGTGATCTGGACCCTGTTCCACAAAAGGATTGTAGCTAAAGTTAATTGTAGTGGCTTAAGGTGAGTTTTACAATTGGTACTTTAAATTTTACAGTCATTCCACAAAGCAATCTTATGGTAGTTGTAAGTGCCTGTTTAATTATTAATATGTTTGCAAATTATTATAATAAATTAGTGACCAACTTTTCGGAACATGTTGTATGTATTCATTGTATCGGACACCCATGAAATAACTTTGTCAGTTTATTTATTAAGCAATAATTGCCAAATGTTTAAGACATGGGAGTTAACTCTCTTATTTTCGTGTGAATGTCATTAGGCCTAGACTTTTTTAATCGAACAGAGTTTCATAAAAGATATTTGGTATATATCAGATAATTTTTACACAAAACGTTAGTATCATTCTTAGAAAATTATCATATCACTATCTGCCATTTGACAGATACATTAGTGCTTACAACTGCCTCATACAAATTGTAAATGTTCACTGTAATATACAACTATAGTAAGCTACGCCACGTCATGGAATGGGCAGATGATCGTAAAAAAACATTTAAGGTCTCGATGGTAGGTATTTACGACGATAGTAGGCTAAGATCACTTTGTGGAAAGGAACCCTAGGGTTTTCTGTTTTCACTCTCACTTTTTTTCCAGTTCAAAGTATTTTATTGCCCCCTAGACACATAGATGATATCAGGATTGGAGAGACACATGGACATATATCAACTAATTACCATAATGCACTGTTACACACCTAAAAAAGTAAAAGCCGATATATATATTATTTTTTTCTTTCTTTTTTTTCTTTTTCTTTTTCAGTTCAAAGTATTTTAGTACACCCAGAAACCATTTCTCACTAATCACTAACCACTAATCCGCTGTCCTGGACAGACAAGCCAGATAGCTAAGAGGCGTATCCATAATTAAATATGTGCCCAAAAATCAAATTTCATGAAATGAAAACCTTTCCTTTTAGGAAATAGTTGAACTGCAGGCGTCAAGAACCCAATTGAAGGAAGAGAATGTGGAATATGAAAAGAAGCAGGGTCATTCAAGAGCGGTTTTGCAGACGGCCAAAAATAAGCTGACCAATCAGAGGCAACAGTTGGAGATGCTAACCCATGAAAATGCAGAACTGAAAAAGAAAGTTACTTCTGCAGATTCTGCACTAAAAGGTAGCTGTATTTATTTTATCAGTAATAAATTAAAGACCAAAGTGTTTGGTTTGTTTTAATTGATATGTAGTCTTACATGGGTAAAAATGCTTTTTTCATAGGAAGTTTCTGTATGTTTCAAATGTGTATCAATAAGTTGATATCAACAGTATATGTCCATATATTTTGTTCAGTCTTATAGCAGTACTATATAAAAAAAAAAAAAAAAAAAAAAAAAAAAAA
>JAECMU010382199.1:19873-30657 GCA_016106625.1 Dracogyra subfuscus
GTAACGATTTTTGTTTTTATATAAGTTATATGGCTCAACCACTTCGAGAGTTAATGTTGGCTAATTATTTTTTGTCCCATTTATTTACAAAGTTAGAGGAAAAAAAGCCATTTCATTACTTATCTTATCGCCTTCTAACAAATTACAAGCTATTTAAATTAGTTCCATTTGGTGTGATTTCTTGTGCATGTATATGCATTTAAATATAAAAAGCCTGAAATAATTTATGGCATCTTATATAAGAAGAGAGTGAGCTGAAATTCAACAGTATGAAGTCCCAACTGGAAAGTCGCATCAGTAAGTTGGAGCGAGAGCTGCAGGAAGCAAAGGCGTCCTCTACATCAGGCGATGTGTCAGACTATCAGCAGCAGTTGGAAGCAAAGCAGAAGGAAATCCATGAACTCCAAACACGGGTAAATGTAGCAAACATGTAGTAAAATTAGTAAACATAGTACAATGTATATACAATTTTCCATATGTAAGCCATAGGAAAAGATTTAAGTTTTATCAGAAATTAGGTCCAGGACTTAAATTCAGAAGTTGAAGAAAAGTTGGAAAACATATTATACTATAATAATAATAATATTTATACTATAATAAATATATAGGACAGCAACAGAGTACATAATAATTATTATTATCCCAGCAGACACTCATAATGGGGAAAATAAAAATAAAAATTTCTCACTGAGAAATTATGCATTGGTCTAATGAACAATACTAATGGATGATTTGATGCTTACAAACCAATGACCTTGTCGGTACTAAATGTGACGTCATCACAATTTGGCAAACACACACAATGACGTCATGTAGTTTAAAGAGTTTGCATTTACGGCTGTCTGTTTTTGGTGTTAAATTTATAACCAAATGTTATTTTAATGTAATTCATTATAGATTTTGTACCAGAATAAAGAGAACTTTTGTTTTTGAAAATTATCTATGAACATGATTAAATTACAAAGTAAGAATTTAAAGGCTTTTAGAGGAAAAAAAGTAGCTGATGTAATAAATAAAATAACAAACTCTGCACCAGTTGTTATCAAATTTATGTCCCTCGTGAAATAATTTTCGTTTGTCACTGCTAACTCATTTATTACCCTCTATTCATTCCAAGACAACCTTAGTAAATACAAAACCATGTTTCAACATCAGATGAGTTGGGTATGGCAGTTATTAATCTGATTTTTAATTGATAAGGGGCAATGTATACTTGCATTCTAACCACATTAGTGTCATATTTGAGGAAAGGGAAGAGCTATAGTGCTTCCGATGTCAATCAGTATAATTGTTGTTATATTAATGGATACATGATGTTTATTTCATGTATAATTTCTGTTTAAATTATGTAAAGATTCTTGACAAAGCAAGGACACTACTATTTTAATATTATCAATTTATTTAAATACATTATATTTGATATTGATTAATTTGAAGGTGTTTTTATTATTATTATTATTATTATTATTATTATCTATTTATTTTATTTTATCACAGTTAAATGTGAAAATATATAAACTTATCATACATTTAAAATGCGTCACTACAAAGCTTATTCTAGTCTTCATAGTAAATATGATCAAATTTTTTTTTTTCCCTTCTGTTAAAAAAATAACATGGGCTTTATTTCGGGTAGGCTTAAGTGAAAATCCCCGGTAATACAGTAATTAAAGGGAGGGCAATGGAGTTTGATTTATTTCTATCATTAACTCCAAACTTGGAAGCAACAAAAATAGAACTCCATGAACTCCATTCTGGTAAAGTTAATGTAGCACGTGAGCAGTAAAATTAGTAAAGACAATACTTGTTTATTTATATAAAATGTTTTAACTGAATTAAAGGAAAGATGGAAGAACGGTACATTTAAATTTATTGTTGGTCATTAAATTAAAAACTGAAAACAAATTCTGTGACCTTATACACAGCTAACTATAATACACATAATAGAATGAACAGACGAAAAAAAATAGATTTGTGTTTATTAGTATTTTGTATGATATAGTTCTTAATAGGGACATGAAAGGCCAGCATGTGCACTATCCTACAAACAGGATAGCATGTGCCACAGCTTTTGATATACCAGTCATGGTGCACTGACTGTAACGAGAAACAGCCAAATGGGCCAGTATGCCCAGTGCTGTCTTTAGTGCATAATAAGACCTTTGAGTGTTCTTTGATGTATTTCAGATGAATCTACTGCAGAAAACATTGGAAAATCATCAGAAAGCTCAGTCTCAAACACCTAGCATAGCCGGGAGACCAGCTGCCTCAGCACAGCCAAGGTAATAGTACTGAAATAAACCTCTTTCTTTGGCAGAACATCTGGTTTGTTAAAATGTCATTACATTTTTGGAGATACTATACGGTGTAGTACAAGATGTGCGAGCTGCCAATAAACTTAGTATAACAATAGTTGTGTGACCCTAAGGATAGGTAGAGATGTTTTCTATTAAGTAGGTGATGTATTGTTGATTGAATCATTGAATATGGCAGCTTTTACCAAATATGTTACTATTGACATTGATTGGATTTGATGGTGTATGCACTTAGAAGTCTTATGTACTAGAATACCCTTAAAGGGTGTATATCACCAAATCAAATCCCATAGATGATAATAGTAACATATGTGGCTAAAACTCCTACCTGCAGCGTATCAATCAACATAAACGGTATGGATATAAATACTACCACCCCTCACACTTAAAGTGAACCAGAGAAAATTGGGAGTTAAGTTGCTTGGTTCTGAGATAACGGGTAGCGTCTATGACTACCCTAGTTCTGCACAAAATTAAGAGTATTTCTTTTTTGTATAGGTACCCCATACATGTTTTAAGTACAAGGCTACTTGACACATTGGTACTAGATGAAATAAAATTGATTTTTTTTTTTACCCAGATGAAACTATTATTTTTTACAACCAACATACACATTTATAACCAATCACAGGACTTGTGGTGTTCGCTTCTCTATCAAACATTTCTCGAACTTTGACCCAGCTGGAAGTTATTTGGTTTAGTACTACCTATAGGCATAGTTTTGACTATTAGCGCCATTTTTTGGTAATTGAATTCATACTTTACTTAGATTTTATTGTTTAGATTATCCATTTCTGCACCTTGGGTTTGTGTTTGGTCATGCTGGTGATTTTAATATAACAAAAGGCATCTAGTTTTAGTTTGATTTTTGGAGGGCATTTCAAAGTCAAAGATTGTGTTTTATTCAATTGTAACTTTATACAAATGTGTTACAAGTTTGTTGATTAACTAAACATAGTGTGCTTTTCATGGGCTGAAACTTAGGGTATGTCCCTTTAAAATATTAAACAGTGTTTGTTATTAGAACAATATAAAAATATTGTTTAAATAAAAACAATAATTATTCCATCTTTTACATGGCGGTAGGGATTGGTTGATAGGCAGATGCCTGTATTAGAACCTTTCTCCACAAAATAAGAACAGATATATTCATATAAACCAGTTTTTTGTAAATTTAAATAAATATTGTTTAAAACAAAAAACTTTAAAATTCTGTTATCTTTTACACCATTTGTATCCTCTGTTTCAGTGTTGTTGCAGCAGAAACTCCTAAAAAGGCCAACATTCGACCAATGGCCACTGCTGTAACATCTGTTCGACCCACGACGCCCATTTCCCACAGTTCTGCTGCAGCCAAAGTGACGGCTAGTATTCGCCCCATGGCAATAGCTCCCTCATCTGCACCTTCAGCTTCCACATCCACATCAACAAGTGGCATGACACCAACAGCCACTGTGATGCCGACTACTGTGACACAACAAGAAGTTGTTGAAGGTTTGTAAATATTTGTAATAGAAATGTACAAAATATTTTATTTAATTATATACATAGCAGTGAAATATATAGATCTACGGAAACCATAAAAGTCATATCCGGTAAAAAGTCGTATTTTCACTGTATTTTAGCTACAGTGAAAATATAGAAGTATTTAAATTTTTGTAAAAGTGTATGATTAAATTATCTCCCTTTGTCTCGTTTTTAATTTTTTTTAAATTTGATGATTACCAATGCATCTAATCATAAAAAATGTAATTTAAACAACTGTACCTATAAATAAAGAGATACGAAGTGCAATAACGATAAAATATCTAAAACGAATTGAACACGAAGCTAAATAATGATGACAAAATGTAGGGTCATCGAGTATAAGGGTAAGAATTTAACGGTGTTTGGCTCATTTTGTTTTTGTGGCAGTTTTTAGAGGATCGCTTTGTCAGTTATGTTTGCAGGGCATTATTGTTAAATAAATGTTAATAAAGATAAATTTTAATCAAATTTCTTTTTTAAAAGTCTATGGTGAAGTAAATTTTCTGGCAAAGTTCCATAGGAAGAAATACAGTGAAACTTCTCTAAACCGACACCCTAAGGACTAAGTAAAACATCCGGTATTAAGAGGTATCCGGTTTAGAGAGGTTCTCTTCTGAACATATATTTAAAAGTGGGCTGTAAGAAATGTCCGGTTTGGAGGGAATTCCGGTTTACAGAGTGTCCGGTTTTGATAGGTTTCACTGTATATCATGACGTTATGTGTTTTCGATAGGATAAGCGAAAGATATTGTAAAAAATTAAGAAATATGTATATAATAAATAGACCATTTCATGGTATTTTTCTGAATATGATTTTTATGTCAACTCGTGATGTGTGAAAACCATATTTTCACACACCACTCGTTGACATAAAAATCGTATTAAAAACAACAACATGAAATAGCCTCTATATATTATTATTTTTACATTTTTTTTAATTTGATTATTTAAACTATTGTTATGCCAAAGGTTTTCTGGTTTTGGTATATTACTTTGTGGTGGAGTGTATTTTTCGTGCTGGGGTGTCGTTAAACATTCATTCATTCATTCATTGCTGATTAATAAAATATGTATAAAGACATATCTCCATAAGCCTGATGTACAAGTTTCAATACTTACAATATTCATCCATTCTTTTGTATATTTTTCTGTCGTTAAACTTCACATGTAAGATGTTGGAACTGCAATATATACATTTGTGTTTTCACTTATTTTAAGGTTTTTTTGTTTGCTTGTTAAATTTGCACATGCAATATGTAGAATTTTATAATGTTCATTTGTTTGTTTATCCATCCCTCAGTTTGTCCCATTTGTATGGTTCTCTTTCAGAAGGACCATCATCTACAGCCACACCTCAGACGAGCTCTGGTGGTATTCCGTCGGCCAGTGTGGTTGCCTGGCCCCAGCAGGTGCAGAGAGTGTCGCCACAAGTGGAAATTGTTCAAGGTGTGCTTTATTTACTGCAGCATGTCTCTCAGTTAATTTTTTTTTTTTTTGTTGTCTCATGTTTACGAAGTAATAAGGCGAGACATAGATATAGCTTGTCAATGTCAGCTTTTTATTCGCTGATAGACATAAAATAGTGTGTCAGTGAATAAGTTAGGTAAGAAAACATTCTTAAATTTCTCAACTTTAGGTAATGATATATTTACTTATAGTCTGTCCCTCAAGGAATGCCTTTTTTCATGCTATGGAATTTACTATTTCTGAACCGATTGTTTTCTAAATTGGACAGAAAAATAGTATATTTTGTTACTAACAAAATACTTTTTGTTTTCTTCTGACGTCAAACAAAAATGAAATTATTTACAAAGAACACTTTTATAGGAAGATGGCATGTATGAGAAACATTTAATTTGAATAATAAATTTCTTTTCATGCATAAAGTGACCTGTATCTCAGGTGAGGTTAAGCATTGATGAAAAAAGAAGTTAATATAAATGTTTGGTTTTAGGAAATGAATCTGATCTCGTAGAAGAATCAACACACATTACTGACCAGCCTGTTCAGATACCTCCTTCCCAGCAGACACCACAGCAGACGGTACAGCCAGTGCCATCTACTTCCTCTCACATTACCACACCAGAGGGACCTGGTATAGCTCAGCCAGTGAAGAGGCAGAGAGATGATACTGAAAGGTATGGTATTCAAATAACCTTTCATACAGAAAATATTATGATATATATTTTGTATAATTGTAAGTTTGGGGTGGGTTTTTTTTGTTTTGTTCCAGTATTGTTCATTATAATACAATCAATGACGAATAGTCGCACATTGCTGCATTTGGGCGATGCTGCATGTAGAAAATGCTTTTATTCATCAAATTTATTCTGCTCGAGAAACATGATACTCATGCACATAAGTGTATAAAAAAGTGTGTCATTGCTTAGAACATGCCTCCATCAAAAGTAAAACACCAGAGAACATGGCAAGGCTAACTGCTGAAGAAAGAGAGAGCTATTGGTATGGTTCAGTTTGGTGCGAGTTATGCCCATGTGGCAAGAATCCTGAATTGCACAAAATTGGCGATCACCAGGTTAATAAAGCGTTACAGGGTGACTGGCAGGACTGCAGACAGACCACGAAGTGGAAGACCCCAAGTCACAACAGCCAACAAGGACCGCCATCTCCGCATCTTACATTAAGTAACAGATTCTTCACTGTGACATCATTTGCAGTGATTGGCCTTGGACATGTCATCAGTCGTCACACTGTACGTCGTCAACTACGACAGCATTCAGAGGGATGACATTGACATCGGGCACGTCAGTTTCAATGTTGGCAACATCGGAACTGACAACGTGTACTCTTTTTCTGATGAGAGCAGGTTCCAATTATTCAGAGCTGATGGCAGGACTCTGATATACTGACATGCAGGAGAGAGAACAGCTCCGTGCTGTGTTCAGGAGACTGAACCGTTTGGTGGTGGATCTGTGATAGTTTGGGGCGGTATCTGTGGCCATTGACGGAAATCTGTCCGATGTCGGGTCCATGCTTGCATACTTGCACATGGTGGACATACATGCTACTGAAACATGTTCGACTGGCCTTAGTCAAATTTATTCGCCTTCATTATGAGTGGTCCTTTATCAAAACGCACATTTCACCCCTAGTCCTGTTGTGAACTGTGATATTATCATTTTATGGATTTTATTAAGGTTACTCATGTTTATTTATCGGCAAATTATTATACTGGGGTGGGGAATTTGCCTAGCAAGATCAGGGCCTGCCCCAGGATTGTTAAAAACAAAATATGTATTGTTACAACAAACACAATTGTATTAAAAATTTCTTTCAGTCAAGAAGACTCTGAGATCCAAGCAAAAAGAACAAGGATTGGCCAGGTTTGTAGTATCAGTCTTTCTAATTTATTTTATATTATTTTGTCTTTCTAATTTATTTTATATTATTTTGTCTTTCTTTGTGTTTAACATTTAAAAAAATCAAAGGCTCAGTGTACATTACTTAGGGCCAGCCTTTTAAAATGAATTGTTTGCTTTAATGTGACCACATCTTATTAAAAATGAACCTCACCTAATTTTTTTAACGCAATAATTTTAAAAAATCTCTGAAAACCTGGACCATTTCCAGAATGGGTTATACATGTTTTCATGGTTTAGGAATGAATAGCTGAGTAGCAAAATAATCCTTTGTCTCAAGATGTTAATATTTCATTTTATTCAGAAGTGTGTTATTTTAAAATTTATTTTTCTTTAGGTTTTCCCAGTTTTGCTTTTTGTAAATTGTTTTATATTTTTAATGCAATTATCTCCATACTTTTTTTTTATTTTTTTCATTTTTCATTTTTTTTTATTCAAAATTTTATTAAATGAATTGTTCTGCTTTTAACAGTTTCTTAACTGTTTCTGCTTCATTTGAATATCTTTATATTGCAAGCAGAATGTTTCCATTTTAAGTAAGGCATCATCTTGTTTTATTTTACTAAAATAATATTTGATATTAAGGAACAGTCTCCAATCCCTACTATCACATTAACCGATGAGAATTCGCACACTGTAAGTCTGGAGTCTGGAATCGCGCCTCTCGGTCCGGAGAAGCCAGCCATGGTGATACCTCAGCCTGTCCAGCCCATTCCACAGAACACGGCCGCTCAGGTTTCAAATCAAACACTTCTCTTGGTGTTGTCATTATTGTATTGAGTGAATCAGAAATTTATGAATCTGTTTTCTTCACTTTTATAGCCGAAAACCTATATAGAATAGAACATTGAAAATATTAACAGAACCAGTTTATTATGTTGTTTGTGGTTAAAACAAATTTGTTTGGTTACAGTATTTGTTGTTGTTGCCTCATATCAATAAGCCAGTGTCAATGATTCATTAATTGTAATGAAATCAAAATGTTTTTTAAAAACCTGTCTATTCATTGCAATATTTTTTTTAGTTACTAGTTTTTTATCTTTTAAATTATTAATATTATTCAAAAACATAAAGTATTTCTTATTTACTTACCACTGCCACAATAGTGTGTCTTATTTCAGCATTACAATTATTTTAAAGGATGGCCCTAGTATTGTTTCATTTCAGTTATTTGCTTAGTTTAACAACTAATAAAATTTAATGATTATAATCACAATTCTAAATTAATAAAATAGTATAATAACATAGACAAAATAGTTTGTAATGACTTTATATTTCAATTATAATTAAAGATGGAATTCCTAAGATATGTTAAATATTAAATATTTTGTATCATCCAGTTCTATTTCATACTTATAGTAAATAGTTTTGCAAAGTTTGTCTACTACTATATGTAAATAAACTAACCACCAGAAAATAGCCAGGATGAAAATTAGTCATTTTTGTGTCTTTTGTATCACTGTTAATCACAGTCCAAAAGAGTGACATTAGTGCAAGCGTGATGTGATCTCTTTATCAGTCGGTCTGGGATTGATCACCATCGGTGTGCCCATTGGGCTATTTCTCGCTCCATCCAGTACACCACAACTGGTACATCAAAGGCCATCCTATGTGCTATCCTATCTATGGGATGGTGCATATAAAAGATCCCTTGCTGCTAATCGAAAAGAGTAGCACATGAAGTGGCAATAGCGGCTTTCTTCTCTCAGTTTATGTGTATTCCTTAATCTGACGCCATATAACTAAATAAAATGTGTTGAGTGTGTCGTTAAATAAAAACATTTCCTTACTTATCAGAGAAAATGTTTGCCTTCATGAACTGAGAAATGTATGTTGCAATTAGCCAAACTGTATTTTTCTAGCAAAACCATTTACTGTACAAATTTATTAAAAGTGTAGTTGTATTGTATTTGTATTTTATATTAGTAACGACATTATAAGATGACAAGGTCTGAATACAGTTACTTTAATATTCTGTACATGTAAAAGGTTGTTTTGTTAAAAATATATATTCTCTTACAGTCTGAAACTGTTGCTTTCTCATCGAGTCAAACAGAGAGTCAGTTTAGAGAGCAGGTTTGTATTTTTAATGTTATTTTTTGTTTTATACTCAAAATGTACATGTACCTGTTGTTGTTTTAAATTTTACATACTCTCACCCACAAATTAATTAAAAACAAAAATGTTTGTAAATTCAAAATTGTATGTACAATGCTACATTCATTTGTTAATAACACGGATGAAAATAAATAAAACTTTTAAGGTAAAATTTTATTATTTATAGTAAAGAATCTTTAGCTACCCCTACTTGGTGGTAAATAAATGGTGGAAATGTGCTTTTATTATTTTAACATAGATTTAAATATTTTATACTTAGTCTAGTCTAATATCTTGGTTGATTTAATCTTTAGTCTTTAGTTCTCTGCATCAATTCTAGAACATCGATCCAAGCAGAGACCCGCTCTTTGGGTTGTTTTTGTAGGGGGTCTTTTGAGGGGGACGGGGCATAAAAGCAATCTGACATCACTAAATATATACATAATTTTCCTCTTTCAGGAAGAAACCATCACTTTTGCAAGTGATTTAACAGAAAGTCAGTCTGCTGAACAGGTTTGTTTTTCCATTACCTGCCAATATAGTGGAATTGTTCTGGGCTTGTTTAGGGGAGTTGTGTCGGTGTTTTAAAAGATAAATATGTTTGTGGAAAATGGAATAACTTTTTATATATGACAATTAGGAAATTATGCCCTCATTTATTTCATCAAAGTATGGGCATAGTCCATTTCAATACGAAGAAAGTGGTAAAGGATATTTTATCTGCACTTTCCAAAGGCAAAACCGTACATATCAGAACTGGTGAAAACCTGAGATCAATGGGGTGATCAGTCTCATGGCCCATCATCACATATCAGACAAGTACTCTACCACTGAACTATAACATACACACACAGGTGTGCGTGCGCATGCATACACAACACACACATACAGTTCTCTACAACTATTATTTAAAAAGTGGTTCTATGTTATTCTATCTCTGAAAAACTGCAGATTTAAATGTCCTCATGTTATATGGTAAGAATAACTGACGTGACACAGTTTCCTTTCATTATCTAGATCATGTCACAGGTACCACATGTAAAACACAATAGCTGTTGGTTAAAAATATTTCGGCTCACACTAGAACACATTTTGGTTTATCAGTGTTTGATATGTAGAGTATTTCTTTGAAAACCATTAAAATGTGGTTAATTCAAGATCTATTTTATTAGCCAAAGACTAAATGTATTAAAATTAGCAGTTGGCTAATTTAGCAATGGACAAGGTGAATCCTAGTCTTGAGAAGCATTATTTTGTTATTGACTATTGTTTTGAATTAATGATGTTGGATGTTTTCTCCCTCTCTCTTCAGACCCAGTCCGATGTGGTACCTGAAGGACGTCAGGAAGATTCAGGGAGCGATGTCATATTTGTAGCAAGTGATGAGGAAGAGGTGATTAATAGAATGACTTGAATAGAATGCAGGTTTAGTATTGAATATTAACACAAAGATGTATAGGCAAGT
>JAECMU010382236.1:0-13967 GCA_016106625.1 Dracogyra subfuscus
ATGAAATCAGAGTAGGTTTATCTCCTAAGTATTCACTGCGTGAGTAATGTGGTCATCGCTGTTCACTAGAATCTTTCTGTCTTTGAATTGTGGAGATCCATACATAATTCTCAGGATTTTTTGAGTTTTTATTTAGTCGTGGGAGAGGCTAACTTATCCATCAAACGTGGCTTCTCATGATTTGTAGAATGAGCATTATCAGTTATCCAGGCTCGAATTTAAGCGGGAAACCAAGCCACTTATTTTTGTTTTTGTTCAATGTGAGAAGTCTTGTTTGTCATTGCAGAAAGCTATATGACGTTAATGTTAAGCCCCTTATTAAAAACGCTACACCTACGCATTCTACCCTTAGTTCATCATCAACCCCCCCCCCATTCATTCATTCATTTCAACTTATCTTATGCTTATATCCAATTCAAGAACGCTGTCCAGGACTGTAGATTAGTTGTTAGTGATTTGTGAGAGAGAAGAGGGTGTAGTGGTCTTACACCTACCCATTGAATCGTTAAAAGTTATCCAGTGTGGGAGCCGGTACCGGGCTGCGATCCCTGTACTTACCAGCCGTATTAAAAAAACTAAAATAAAGGAACAAAACTTAGATATATACCTGCTGCTCCCGTGACATCTACTTGAATGTAAAACAAACACTGACTATATTTATACGGGCCATGTGGTATGATAAATAGAATTTTCTTGTCGAAACCAGTCATGAGGTAGGGATCCGATGGAACACCCGGATAAACTGCATCCCGTCGCCACACTGCACCCCACCCTTGTGGTTTTCCAAAACTCCACAAGTCGTCTGTCTTGCCGAACCACAGACCTGACTGGGCCTGACCCGTCACCACATTGTTGTCAAAGATTGATGATACCTGCAGAGAACAAAATATAATCAACAAAATAGAGTCACCCATCCAAACTCACACACCCAATCACACACAAACACAAACCCACACACCCAATCACACACACACACACACACACACACACAATCACACACAAACACAAACCCACACACCCAATCACACACAAACACAAACCCACACACCCAATCACACACAAACACAAACCCACACATCCAATCACACACAAACACAAACCCACACACACAATCACACACACACGCACACACACACGCACACGCACACGCACACACGCATGAATTTATATAACGCAATCAGTAGAAAACAGAATGATAATGTAGAAATACAGCAAAATAAAACTAAAATGGAGTTTACAAAAATCGCTGCACTTGAGGGCAGGGATTGTTAGTGTTATGCACAAAAATACAAATAGAATAAGTCCCGACCTACCCCCCAAAAAGAAGAAAAAAGAAGAAAAAAAGTGTGTACAAAGAAACATATTTTTGTAATTACCCGCTGAAGCAAGTAAAAAACCCAGAATATAATATTTAGATAGAGCTTCGTACACAACAACGCATTTGAGATCCTCAACCCACGAACTTGCCGATTTTTGACTGGCACGTGATCACTATGAACTAACGGCGCTGTGAGTAATACTTATTAACCCCCCTTCGTCTTAATTCGTCCGTCCCACATATAAGTTTCTAGACTATTTTTAGCAGTGTCTCAAGATATTGAGGTATTTCGAGTATAGCGTTATCATCAACTGCTACATATTAAGTTTGACTTTCACGGCAGTTTACCCATTTTTACACTTATGACCGTTGAACTTAGGAAATACGAAGATTTGTTTTACTTTTTTTTTCACAATACCTCAAAATATTGAGCAGAAATTTATCACTTACATGTACTATTACAGATCAAGCTTGTCTTTCGTGGCGATTTACCATTTACAACTTAGGAGATACGAAAATTTGTTTTAAAGATTTAATTTTCCCACGATGCCTCAAAACATTTAGCTGACATTTTGTGTGTAGGTTTATCGTGTACATGTATTATTACAGATAAGCTGGACTTTCGTGGCGATTTACCCATATTTTACAGAGTTATGGCCCTTGACCTCAACACATTGAGCTGACATTTTGTGTAAGGTTTATCGTGTACATGTACTATTACAGATCAAGCTGGACTTTCATGGCGATTTACCCATATTTTATAGAGTTATGGCCCTTGAACTTAGGAGATACGAAAATTTGTTTTACAGATTTTATTTCCTCCAGTGCCTCAAAACATTGAGCTGACATTTTGTGTGTAGGTTTATCGTGTACATGTACTATTACAGATCAAGCTGGACTTTCATGGCGAGTTACCCATATTTTACAGAGTTATGGCCCTTGAACTTAGTAGATACGAAAAGTTGTTTTACAGAGTTTATTTTCCCACAGTGCCTCAAAACACTGAGCTGACATTTTGTGTGTAGACTTATCGTGTGCATATACTATTACAGATCAAGCTGGAATTTCGTGGCGAGTTACCCATATTTTACAGAGTTATGGCCCTTGAACTTAGGAGATACGAAAATTTGTTTTACAAATTTTATTTTCCCACAATGCCTCAAAACACTGAGCTGACATTTTGTGTGTAGTTTTATCGTGTACATGTACTATTACAGATCAAGCTGGACTTTCGTGGCGATTTACCCATATTTTACAGAGTTATGGCCCTTAAACTTAGGAGATACGAAAATTTGTTTTACAGAAATGTTTTCTCCCACAATGCATCAAAACATTGATCTGATATTTTGTGTGTAGGTTTATCATGTACACGTACTATTATATATCAAGCTTGACTTTCATGGCGATTTGCCAAATTTTTTCACAAAATTATGGCCTTCGAACGTAGGATATAGAAATTTGAGAATACGATTGGAATGATAGTGAGTCGCTTTATATCACACTCTGAGCGTAAACGTTTAGTGCACGGACTAATAATTATGAACAACATATCTTCTGTACTAGGCCTAGGGCAGATGATACATAAATCCAATAGGCCTATCATCTGTTTTCAAAACCGATGGCTTAACAATTTCGCCATTAAAGGACATTCCTGAGTTTGCTGCAATTTTATTGGCTAACAGAGACCTTTTTTTTGGTAATTGCATGTCAAATATATTTTTCTACATAAAATATTACTGGCTGTATATTAAACGTGTTTCTGGTCGTTCTTATATTTGTACTAGGTTACATTTGATTTTATTTCATAAAATCGTGGTTTTTTTCGTACGTACGAAATTATTTGAAGAAAAATTCCTATTTGGGTTTCTTACAAATATAAGATGACCAGAAACACATGGAATATACAGAGACAGATACTCTAAAAAAAAAAAAAAAAAAAAAAAATAAATAAATAAATAAATAAATAAATTAATATATAGGTTTAGTCGTAGAACTATTTTAGTAGTCGGAAACATCTTTCAATACAGCGAACTCAGGAATGTCCATTTAAGGTTATGTAATACCAAAACACAGATATAAGTAATGTAATACTAGAACCTGATTTCCTCCCAAGACCAGCATTCCCCGATATGAAGTGTAATCAGGGATCATCCTCAAATGCTGACATACTGGTCTCAATCCCCACGTACTACCAGCCCATCCGAGTGGAGACAGCTCGTAAAACATCCCGTGCGCATCCATCAGATAACGCTCCGTTTCAACCTCGCGAATTCGTGGCCATTCCGTTTGCCAGAGATGATCATAAGCATGGCTGGCTTTTGGCAAACGGTAGGTCTGCCATTTTCTGTACTGTCCTATTAAACAAATACAACATACAATTAAAGCAGTAATTTAAAAACTGATATATGTGAAAATGTGCTTAACATGCATACACACATCCATACATACATACCTTGACTATCTCCCACGAAAACCACTACAATCAACTCAACCCAGTTGTAATTTACCTTGACTATCTCCCACGAAAACCTCTAGAATCAAATCAACCCAGTTGCAGTTTATCGTGACTATCTCCCACGAAAACCTCTAGAATCAATTCAACCCAGTAGCAAGTTACCTTGACTATCTCCCACGAAGACCTTTAGAATCAACTCAACCCAGTGGCAAGTTACCCTGACTATGTCCCACGAAGACCTTTAGAATCAGCTCAACCCAGTGGCAAGTTACCTTGACTATCTCCCACGAAAACCTCTAGAATCAACTCAACCCAGTGGCAAGTTACCTTGACTATCTCCCACGAAAACCTCTAAAATCAATTCAACCCAGTAGCAAGTTACCGTGACTATCTCCCACGAAAACCTCTAAAATCAATTCAACCCAGTGGCAAGTTACCGTGACTATCTCCCACGAAGACCTTTGGAATCAACTCAACCCAGTGGCAAGTTACCGTGACTATCTCCCACAAAAACCTCTAGAATCAACTGAACCCGGTGGCAAGTTACCTTGACTATCTCCCACGAAAACCTCTAGACTCAGTTCAACCCAGTAGCAAGTTACCATGACCATCTCCCACGAAAACCTTTAGAATCGGTTCAAGTTACGTAACCTAGAATATCTCCCACGTACATCTTTAGAATCTACTGCACCCAGCTGCAAGTTTCCTTGACTATCTCCCACAAAAACCTTACCTTGACTACTAGTTTCTCCCACGAAAACCTTTAGGATTACAGATCTGTAGTCCCAACCCACAGCATAGATGACCTTTCCAAAGTTGCGCCTTCCGGTGACCTCAACAAATGCTGTCCGTTCCAAAATTGTCCAATTGTAACCTGGACCTTCCCACTCGGCTAAACGACCACCATGCTGAGACCTGTGAAAAGTAAACTTCTATATTACGTACGACCACCGTTAGCTGACCTTACTGAATGGGAAGAAAGAGAGGCATTAAATTTGGCTAAATTTACCCCCTTCCCCCCGCCACAAACCAAAACTGTAAAACCCGCCACAACCTCCCCTTGGCAAACAAAAGAAAAACTAAAATTAAATAAAATTAAAACAACAACAAACCAACAAGAAACAAACTAGACTACCCCCCCTCCCCCCCCCGAAAAAAAAACCCCAAGCACAAAACTAAAAATAAAACCAACCACATCTCAACCCTTAAAAACAAACACCACCACCACCCCACAGTTCTGGATGGAATCAAAATGATTGCATCACATAAATGTCTGTAGAATGTTAGGAATACATGGTGAAAAGGTTTCAGGTAAGTTCATTTTGGCCGAATCTCTCTACAGTTTTCGCTCTAATTTGAGGATATGCTCCAGTATGGGATGGGAATGGGGTTGGGGACTGCCCCCCTACTCTGCCCCAATGTTTCATACACTTATGAACAAAAACCAACACAAATACAGAAGAAGAAAAACAATATAAAAAATCATCAAGAAAATGCCATCTATAGTCCGTCTCACAGGAAACGCCTTTTTTCATACTATGAAATTTACTACTAGTTATTTATTTCTAAGCCGACTGATTTGGTAATTGTACACAAAATTAGTATTATTTTGTTATTTCCAAAACACTTTCACTTTTCTTCTTATGTCAAACCAAACTGAAATTATTTACAAAGAAAAAAACCTAAATTGTTTTTATAGAATGAATGACGGACCATAGCTTGCTAACCTCTACATACATGTTGTATAATTATTAAGAGTTTATATATGTATAACGAAATGCTCTATAAAGGGGAATATCCTGGGTTTGCGGCCTCTATAACATGTTTCCGACTAAAGGAGTCGTTTTGGCGACTTAAATTACATATTAAACATATTTATTCTGTAGAATAGTCTACATTCAATGTTTTTTGCAGTCAGTTTTCATTTTACTTCATACTATCTATACATTTTTTTTGTAAGTACGAAATTATTGGAAGATCAAACCCATTTTAGGGTAAGTTACAAACATTAGGACAACAACAAACACCTTGCTTATATAGACACTGACATTTTAATCAAGAAAATATCTTTAATATATAGAATATCAGGTTATTATATTTATTCATCGTGGTTATTCGGCGAGCCTAGCTGTCACACCGTTATCGAACCGAGCCAAATAACCACGATATCAAAACGCAGTTGATCATAATATGTCATTCAAAACGCTGGCTAGTTCTGAATGGGAGAGAATAATGGAAAATTAAAAAATAAGAAGCAATCTGATGTTACGGTAAATGTAAATGCTATATTTATTTATGCAATTAAACAATTATTGCTGTAAATGGATGTTTCAAAAATTAAATATCTGAAAATTGACCAAAACATTCGTCATACGCACACATATTTCCTAGTTACATAATAACACATAGCAACGCAAACGTTATTATGCTAGCAACGGAGGAGTTATCAGGCAGTGGCATAATAACACTTCGAATTACCATTCGGGGGTTATCAGGCCACAGGAAGCATGGTTGCATGATACATTTAATAGCGGGCAGCATAGCCCAGTGGTACAGTGCCCGCCTGATGCGCGGTCGGTCTAGGATCGATCCCCGTTTTTTTTCTCGACATAACCATATGTCCGACGCCGATATAACCGCAGTTATAATGTGTTGAGTGCGTCGTTAAAAAAAATAAAATAAAAAATAATAATAATAATAAAGAAATAAAAGAAAGAAAAAAATACATTTAATTTGTTTTAGTAAACTTGTTTCAATGACAGCAAACTCAGTTTAGTCCCTTTAATATTAATAAACGATAAGACGACCCTGTGAAATCAGCCTCTTCAAACGTGTTACTGGTAACCACTAGTCTGCCGTTCATGGTGTGTGCTGCCTTGAAGTGGGGCTGCTCACCAGCCGTAGCGTTAATTTCCAGAACCTGTACCAGGTCAAACAGCTGTGTGCAGGTCAAGTTGTAGACGTCGCACTCCCAGAGAGGCCCGTCCATTCCAAGCATGTACACCTAAAGCGATACAGGAACTTAAGTAGATAATATTCTACATTAGTGGGTTCCAGCCAGTGCACCACGACTGGTATATCAAAAGTCGCGGTATGTACTATCCTATCTGTGTTATGGTTCATATAAAAGATCCCTTGCTACCAAAGGAAATAAAATGTAGCAGGTTTCCTTTCTAAGACTACATGCCAATATTACCAAATGTTTGACATCCAAACAACCGATTATTAATAAATCAATGTGCTCTAGTGGTTTCGTTAAACAAAACAAAACATGAGTGGGCGTTAGAAATCATTTATCTTACAACGAATTAATTTCAGAACATACATGCAGATGTTAGTTTGTCGGTAAACGAACCTATTTTGGTTTAATTTTGCGAGAATCCACACTCAAAAGCAACTGGCCGTATCTAACGAGCAAAAGCGAGTTTTGTGTGTGTGTGTGTGTGTGTATGTGTTTGTGTGTGTGTATGTGTGTGTGTGTGTGTGTGTGTGTGTGTGTGTGTGTGTGTGTGTGTGTGTGTGTGTGTGTGTGTGTGTGTGTGTGTGTGTGTGTGTGTGTGTGTGTGTGTGTGTGTTTAAACAACGAGTTGTAAGATATATTATGTTTCTTTTATATCCTCAAAACCCAGGTTTGTAATGAATTTAACCGATTTGCTGCCATAGTGAATGTAGTTAACTTATGCATCACTTAAGCAATCAGAATTTAATTCGAGCTTATATCCACTTAAGGCTGTAGCATTTATTTTCAATTTCAACGTATTTTCGTGCTTATATCCAATAAAGGTTCAATCACGCTGTCCTGGGCACACACCTCAGCTATTTGGGCTGTCTGACCAGAACAGTGGGTTAGTTGTTAGTTGGTTAGTGGTTTTTGAGAGAGAAGAGGGTGTAGTGGTCTTACACATATTCATAGAACCCTTAAGAACTCGCTCTAGCCTGTAGTCCGATGGCTTAACCACTGCGCCACCGAGGCCGGTAAGGTTCAAGCACGCAATTCTAGGTATACGCCTTAGCTGTCTCGGCTATATGTACAGGAGTTACTGACAACTACAATAAATTATTATTCTGCCTTTAATTATTTTTAGATGGAGCGGGATGTAGCCCAATGGTAAAGCGCTTGCTTGATGCGCGGTCGGTTTAGGATCGATCCCCGTTGGTGGTCCCATCGGGGTATTTCTCGTTTCAGCCAGTGCCCCATGACTGGTGTAACAAAGGCCGTGGTATGTACTATCCT
Source organism: Dracogyra subfuscus (assembly GCA_016106625.1). Lineage (NCBI taxonomy): Eukaryota > Metazoa > Mollusca > Gastropoda > Neomphalida > Peltospiridae > Dracogyra > Dracogyra subfuscus. The sequence goes on from JAECMU010382236.1 coordinate 8,008, forward strand.
GTCTGTGGGATGGTGCATATAAAAGAGCCCTTGCTGTTAATCGAAAAGAATAGCCCATGAAGTGGTGACAGCTGGTTTCCTCTCTATATATTTGTGTGGTCCTTAACCATATCATATGGTGGTCCTTAACCATATCACATGGTAGCCCATAATTTTAATAAACTTTTACAAAAAGGAGACAAAAAAACAAAATAATTTATTTTTATTTAAACGTTTTAGGATGTGTTTTTGTGGGTGTTTTTTTAAAGATGTTTAAGCATCTTGTTGATTGCAGAGTAAATGGATGTGCAAAAAAATCTAGCAACCCGGCGGACTACCAGGTTTAAACATCTGATAGACCGAATGAGAAATTGGTAGCCAAAAACACCCCGGGCTACTCCTAATGTCGAGCCCTGACGCCATATAACCGTAAAATAACATGTGTTGAGTGCGTCATTAAACAAAACATTTCCTTATTTACCTTTAGATCCCCCCAACATTTTGTCCAGACAGAAATCGTGAAAAAAAACCCCATTGCAATGACACATATTTTACATGTCATCTTTATCGACGGCCTTGACATTTCTTGTTGATGATTAGTCAGAGAGAAATGTGAACCCCTACTAGCCTTAAAGAGACATTCCTTGGTTTGCTGCAATTTTTAAGATGTTATCGACTAACGGAGACCTTTTAACGATTGTAATTACATATTAAATATATTTTCTGCATGAAACATTAGCGGCTGTATATTAAACGTGTTTTTAATCGTTCAAATATTTGTACTAGGTTACATTTCATTTTATTTCCTGAAATATATATTTTTCATACGTACGAATTTATTGAAGACAAAATCCAGTTTAGGTTTCTTACAAATATTAAAACGACTAGAAACACATTGAATATGCAAACACTGATATTCTAAACAAGAACATATATTTAATATGTAAGTTTAATCGTAGAAATATTTTATTAGTCGGAAACATCTTACAATGCAACAAACTCAGGAATGTCCCTTTAAAGGGATAGCCTGAGTTTGCTGCACTTTAAAATGTTTCAGACTAAAACAATATTTCTATGATTAAACTTACATATTAAAGGCATATTGTCGCAGGCACTGACCTATTAAATGGTCTAAAAATAATTACCTGAACAAAAATAATCTGATTTGTCTCTAAACGTACTTTATTCAAGCGTCTTCATAACCACCATACTCCATTTATTAATGACATTTTGTAAAAATAATTGAATTATGGCAATGATCCATAATTCAAAAACTAAAATTGCCGAGAGGGATGACTTGGATTTCATTTCATCTTGGTTCAGTTAAGGTGATACGACAGCTAGATTTGGTTTCCCACAATTAATGTAATTTTTATTTATTATCCATTTTTAGAGAAATAAGGTCCTTAAATCCGTGACAGTATGTTTTTAAATATAGTTTCTTGTTTAAAATATTAATGTCTGTATATTCAATGTGTTTTTGGTCGTCTTGATATTTGTAAGAAAACCAAACTGGATTTTGTCTTCAAATAATTTCGTACGTACGAAACAAAATACATTTTAGGAAATAAAATGAAATGTAACCTAGTACAAATATTTGAACGATTAAAAACACGTTTAATATACAGCCTTAAAGAGACCTTCCTTGGTTTGCTACAATTTTTAAGATGTTATCGACTAACGGAGACTTTTTAACGATTGTAATTACATATTAAATATATTTTCAAATATTAAAACGATCAGAAACAGGTTTAATATACAGCCACTAATATTTTATGCAGAAAAATATATTTGATATGTAATTACAGTCGTTAAAAAGTGTCTGTTAGTCGATAACATCTTTTAAAATTGCTGCAAACTCGGGAATGTCTCTTTAAGACCAACGGCTTAACCAATACTATCCCAAGTATGCTGCTAACGCTCGAACGGCAGGAAACTCGAGCTAAACCAAATATTTCACCGAGACAGGTACTGTGATTTTTTGTTTCACCTGTACTAACTTTTGTTTCAGGCTCTGTCAGGTGTTCTGCCGTTGCTGCCACTCGGACTTGCAGCAGGTCTTGAAACACGCCCACGCGGCGCTGGGTGTCCACAGTGTACGGACCGATGACGATTCTGTTAGACTGGCGATGGATGATTCGGTTTGCGTACGTTGATCTGTGACTTGCTATCTTCTTCATCTAAAAATGCAGAAGACACCTCAATGTACTCCAGTGGAGTCATTAAAATAAACGTTTTTATTACTTTGAAAAATTGGTCGTAAAGTAATAGCATAAAATTAAGCATTTTCTTACAAATGGTAAATGGATGGATGGAACACATGTTTATCTTTCTGAGTCTTTATTGACTGTAATGAAAGGTTCGACTGTCTCTCTGTCTGTCTGTCTGTCTGTCTGTCTCTCTGTTTGTTTGTCTACCATTCTTCTTATTTTCCGACTCACACTGTCTCGGCTGTCTTTTTTCTTTCTTTCTCTCTCTCTCTTTCTATATTCCTCTTGCGTTCAGTCTGTATGTGTTTCTCTGTCTGTCTGTCTATCTATCCGTCTGTCTGTCTGCCTAGCTGTCGGTATGTCTGTCTATCTAGCTGTCGGTCTCTCTCTCTCTCTCTCTCTCTCTCTCTCTCTCTCTCTCTCTCTCTCTCTCTCTCTCTCTCTCTCTCTCTCTCTCTCTCTCTCTCTCTCTCTCTCTCTCAAAATCAGTAATTAACATACCGTCATGCTGCTATCTATCTCGTACAGCCCCGTCCCGTTTCCTGCGTTGGGCACCGACAGATAGGACACCATGTAGAGACGGTCCGCCCAGGGCATCAGCGCCCCGATCCCGCTCTCCGATCGCGTCGCCTCACTGCCGGCCGTGGCCGTCAGATTGGGGAAGATGCCTGCAACGTTGATGGCCAGGTTCATCGTCACACTCGAGGAATGGTTGCTGGGAGCTGGTGGACCTGGTGACTGCCCCGCCATAGTAACATAGTACTTGGTCCGATTGTACTTCTTACTTTTCTTAGCCCAGTACCCTTCAGTTGATAATACCAACAAACATAATGAAATCGTAATGATGGTTAAAATGCTCAGTCTCTGTCCATTCTTTGCGTTCGCCATGGTAGAACCTGCTGATGTTTTTTTGGTCGAAGGACAACATCAACTGTCTTACTCAACCCAAACTCTCACACACTGAGACAGTCATGTGATGATAAACTGATAACCCGTTAAGGTAAGTGTCGAGTTAAACTTTAGAATTGGGAGTGGGTAGCAGGAGCGAATCCAAAACATATTTTGCGACTGGGGACTAACGGGAAAAGGGAATACGGACCAAATCATCAAAAGGGCATCTCAATGGGAAAAACCCAATAACACTATTTTAATTAAAAGAGTTAAAAAGGCACATGTATATTTTAGGGGTTATTCAGTCCGTAATCGATTGTCATTGGAAATTTAAACTGTAATGGATTATGAAATACATGTACAATCTTACATTGGAATTTGGGTTACTTTCCATACGTAATTGTAGTAGGAGTGTTGGTAAAATGGCTCCTACTGGCTTTAGCTAGTGAGAATTTCCCTATTATCGCAGTTAATTGGTAGAGCGCTGGGATATCATACATAAGGTCCGTGGTTAGAATCCTCTAAGTGGAGAATGACTTATCTGTTACATTTGGAGCTGAAGCAGGGACTGGCATGGGTGTGTTCCCAACGCAAGAATACAATTATAGTCCTGTCAGAACCTGTATCACTTCATGCAAACCAATTATAACCGATAATCCATGATGAAATGCCAACCAATTCCAAATAACTGTATATATACATGATATTATGAGAAATATATTGTAACAGAAGAAGTGAATGTTGGCTTAGCAACACTTTATCACAATGTGCAATCAGCAGCTATCAGGTGGCTAATGATTATATTATGATAACTGCGACATTTGAAATAAAAGAAGAAAGAAGAAACCCGTTGCATATGTGGTAAAGAAATAATCTCAAAACGTAATGATTCTATGCGTTTTCAAAACAAAAAATAATCTCTATTCTTTGCAAACACTTATTCACTGATAGACAGCAGCACGTCAACCCAAACATATCTAAAGCACCACACCACACCACACCACACCACACCACACCACACCACCATTTGTAGCGTAGTTATTTCTTGTGCTAAAGAAACAATATACAAAACTACTCATACTATATGTGTTTTCATAAAATCTCTGTTCTATATCAACCCCTATTCACTGATTGACAGCGGTACGTCAAGCCAAACAGATTGAAGGCGCCACCACACCATTTGTCTTGTCGGTACTCCTTGTTGCAGATAGTCCGGTTTAGAGATAGCTCCTCATAAAAATTTTTATTCAAAATTCTGATATGCTTTTTAAAATCTTTCTTTGGTGATTACAAGTAGATTAAAGGGATGTACCCTAGTTTCATACCGTAAAAATTAACACTAAGTAAACTTGTAACACATTTGAGTGAAACATGAGTCTGTGACTTTGAAATGGTGAAAATTCTCTAAATATATACTAAAATTAGACTCTATAACTGTTACTTCTCAGACGCACGGACGTTTTAAAAAATATGAGAAATGCATTTTGTGATATTAAAAACACCGGGATGACCAAAAACACTTCGAATGTACGGAAATGGATAATCTAAACGATAACATTTAAGAAAAGTATGATTTCAGTTGTCTAAACCTGCTCCAATAGTAATCTATATGCCTTAGTATTTAAAAAGTATGGTATGCCCCTTTAACATCTGTAGTATTTAAATAACCCATTGGTTTGAAGTTGCTTGTTATATTTAGTATTGGCTGATAACAACTGTGCAAGTGGTATAGTGCTACTTGTATAACAATGACACGAGGCGGTGCTCTGGCATTAAGGTCGCTAATTGAAACGTTTCATGGTCGACCTTTTTTTGAAAATTAGTTGTCAAGGGAGAGTAAACTCTAAAACTAGATGTCACATGACCATCTCGATATTGTTGTATTTTGTCGCTCAATATATTCTGACAAAGAGATTGTATTAAACTGAATGGAGTAAATGATGGTGGTGTGTAACTTTAAGTGTATCTTGTACCGTTATCGTACAATTATAACTACTCGTCATAAACAAGGATACCTCAGTCAGTATGGTAGGGTTTTTTCAGAATCAGCATCGTGTGTGGGTTTGCCCTGACGTCAAAATATTAATCTAATACAATCACTCGACCTTTAACCGTTATTGCTTTACCGTAACTCTATCAAAAAGTGCGTGTTAGAAATTAATATTAAATAATTGTTTAAGACTTTCGTCGGCGTTACTTAGTTTGCAGAATATGTTAATATAGGATCTTATTGCCACTCCGGTCTGCCTTGCACGTCTTTGGCGCAAATTCCATTCGTTTATAATCCGTATTTGTGCATATAATAAAAAAAGTACTTAATTACGCACACGTGTACGGAGAAGCATAACCCTCCCAAAATCCACTTAGTAAAGACACCCAAACGAAAACAACAAATTAAAACCATCCACCCTCCAAAAAGCAACAACAGTCGCCCTCACAAAAAATCCCAAACAAACTAATAAAGAAAGAAACAAGGAAACAAGGAAACAAACAAAGAAACAACACCAACAACACCAACAAACAAACAACGCAAACAACAAACAAACACCTTAGATTCCATCTTGGCAAGTCTAGGTACCATTCGGTAGAGTATACTGCTTTAGATCTAACCGGAATGATGCCTCGGCTTGCGAAGATAGTTAGACTCCACATTAGCCATTGTTTAAAATATGCTGAGTGTTGTTAAATATGCAGATTTGCAGTGTTATCTCATGTTAATAAGATTGGATTACCTATTACTGATAGCGTTACTGATCTCTCAGTGTGTTGTATTTGCTCTGGTAATATTAACTATACTGTGGATTTTCTCCCCCTCTCTGTGTCTGTCTGTCTGTCTGTCTCTGTCTCTGTCTCTGTCTGTCTGTCTCTCTCTCTCTCTCT
>JAECMU010382238.1:5195-18917 GCA_016106625.1 Dracogyra subfuscus
GGAATCATGTCTTAGACTTGGTCCTTATTAAACGTGATGTTTTGTAAAGAATAGTGGCCTTTCCTTAGATTCTTCTATCACGTGACTAATAGCCTTTCGGCGCATGCGTGTTGTACATGTTATTTTGGGCGAGGCCAATGTGTCGTTGTTAGTGTCCTAGTAGTAGTCTTTTAAAATTGTTTCAAATTGCAATTATTTAGCAAAAATGAGTGCTGATGGAGAACAAATATATCAAAATGACCATACGGCAGAACAGGACACAGATGACCCTAACCAGTGTCACTTTGATCTCTATATAAAGGTACGTTTTATTCCTAACCGATCTGGTTTTGATGGCGGACGGCTGGGTATCGAAAGATTGCAGACGGATATCCGATACTGTCACAGTTCATGGCCAACACCCAATGGCGGATTGTGCACGAGCTGCTCGGTTGATGTTTATATTTTTCTTGTTAGAAATGAGACTTATCAATGTAGTGCGTGAATATTACGCATAAAAAACACTGAGCAATTAATGTTTTAGGCAATCCCCAGCCGTAATAGCCCGAGGGCAGTGATGCGGAAGATAAAACCTAGGCGAGTTGTCATTCACCTCATTGGCTTAAAATCTTTATTCCCACTGCAATAATTTTGTTCTCACCCTGTCCATTGCCAAATTTGCAACTGTTTATGCAAAGTGTCCCCAACTATAGTCATCCACACGGGGAATTTGGGTTTCTTTTTCATACTGTTACTAACTATGGTAGTAATAGTAGTATGGAATTTACAATAAATTATTGGAAAGACTAGACATTTCCCCAGTTATTTGGGGTATTGAATTGGCCATATGCCTGGGTATTGCATAATTTTTTGCTTTTTTAACACTACAAACAATGTAATGCAAGGTCTGGATTTGAACTACACAGACAGTGGATCATCAATTAAACTGCATTTTAATACCTATAAAGGGTGTCTTGACAGAATGCACCGAATGTCTACAGAATAAAACATGGATTTAGTCCTGTAATGCCCTATTCTGTCTTCTGTGCTATATTTCATATTTTTTTTTAGTAAAATCACCCTTGTGGAGGACATTTTACACAGAAGGCAAAAGATGATACTGGTTTACGAAATATACACATTATTTTGGTTTTATAGAACCAATTGTTTTACAAGGTATTGTATATAGCTATCCCTAACTGCAGGGCTTCTAGAATTTTATAAAAATCCACTAGCCATGGGATCAGTGATTTTAAAAATGTACTAGCCATGATTAAAAATTCACTAGCCCTACTTTAAATAAATACAATTTTACTACTAATAATAATCGGGTATGTCACCTAAAGACGGAGACGGAGTTTAAAAATCCTTAGATTGGGGTGTAAAGAGGGGGCATGATATTCATATAAAATTTACAAAATATGTAAATGCAGCAGTTGACAAGAGTATTTTTTCCACTAGCCGTCAGGCTAGTTGGTTATATAGTAAATTTTTACTAGCCTAACACTAAATATCACTAGCCATGGGGAAATTTGAAATCCTATGGCTTGGACAGTAAAGTTTGGGGCAAATTAATTATCCAAGTATTCGGGCGAGTTGACCAGCATTCCTGTCTAATACTAGCACGTGCACAGGCAATGATTGCTGTTGTTGAAATCAATGTGATGAGTTGTTCCGATTGTAGCTAAATGGAAAGTAAAGATGGACATGGCCGAGGTGTTCTGTTTGAAACTACATATATATATACATTTACGTGACTGAGGTTTTCCGAATGGTTTTAGACTGTTCGATATACTGGAGAAGTGGTTGCTGTTATATCATATATCAGTTTGGTTGTGCAGATATTATTATTAATAGGAAACCAGTTGAAAACAAATAAAAAAAACCTTTCTGATTTCTTACAAACATTAATTATTTTGATACATAATACAATATGCGGTCATTTTCGTTCGCCAAGCAGGCGACAGATAAGGTTTTGACTCGCCATGGGTGACTGTAAAGTGCACACCCTGGCATGGGATTAAACATTTCTTTTATTACATCTTTTAAAAGTTCTGTACAGTTATTTGCCTATTTGTTTGAAAATCATCCATATAATACTTTAATAGAATGTCATTGTCTACACAAGAATATCTTAATTGTGTTAACGTGAAGCATGTTGAAATAACTGTCATACAAAATATATTGCAGTTTCTTTAAAAAACTATTTTAAAATCTCAACATTTCATTTTAAAACTTTAAACTTCCTCAGGGGAATAAAATAACAAAGTGCAATGAGACTAAAACAGATGCACAGATTAAAAACACTACAAGCTAAAAAAAAAACCCCAAGTGAACCAATAAAATAATAAAAGGGATAGGTTAAATCAACAAAGTTAGTGGTGTTTTAAACAATTTCACTTTAGACAACCCTATACAGGTATCTTCAGTCAAATCAAGATCTGATTTATCACATGTCACATGTCAGGTTTAAACCTTTTTGGAAATGGTCCAAAGGACAATCAGAAGCTCTTAGGTTGCCCGCCAAATAATTAGGTTGCATTATGTGATATTGTCATGTAATTGAGCCTAAAATGGAAACCATATATTGAGGTAGCTGCATGGTGTTACATAACAATTGTCACTGTTTAACAATGGCTTCTCTGATTGTTCAAATGTTAGCGAACCCGATGAACAGCTTAGGTAATCGGGTTACACAGCCAAATGTTAAGTTGCTGCAGACAACAATAACATTGCCTGCTTAAGTTCAGAATGATTGTTCAAGTTACCAAGAGGTTACTTAAAAACAGTCCTACATCTCCACATTTCGTAGAAACCGCCACCTAAATTTTCATCCCTTGCTACTGTTTTTTCTCTAAGACTATGTTAAAATTACCAAATGTTTGACATCCAATAGCCGAAGATTAATAAATTACGATGCTATAGTGGTGTCATTAAACAAAACAAACACTTCTCATTGTTAGTATATATTTTTAAAAAACTAACTTAAAATTCACTTCTGTAGAACAGCTGATGATAGCATTACTGTGCTAAAGACCAAGAAATTGATACCTTTTGTTTTTACAGTTTTTTCAAAGGGCTGCTCTTACTGTGTCATAATATCCAAATGAAATCTAATTACATTTATCATGTTTCTTGTGATGCTAAAACATTTTAATTGTATTAATATCTCGTGAGAGTTAAATGAGACTTACTAAACATCCAAATACAAACTTTTTATGATAAGTATTATCCTTTAGTATGATTTGGTTGTCACAGAAATATACCACATAACTAATTGGTTATGACAGAAATGTACCAAATAAGCTACAAATTGTTTACACTGTCTACAGCTTATTTTGAAGGCTGTCCTAATTTACAATGCTTAAATACCTGCATGTAAGAAAAACAGGTTTCGTAAAAAAAAAAAAAAAAAATTACCTATGGTTATTTTAATGTCTATATATTCTATTATTTTGGTGGTCATTAACTGTCTTTTTATGGTCCACTTTGTGATTTTAATTAATTTGTATAACTTTCACACATCAGACTGAGGTTTGGTAAAATAAAATGAATATTTTTATATAGTCTTCAGAAAATTAATCAGTTATTCACTTCATTCAAACAACCTCTAATAATTTTGTATGTTACAAAATTCTCTTGAGTGATTTCCCGTCAATTGAGTTTCAAATATTTTAGCGTATACCTTCCAGCAGTCTGTGACCAACATTCTCCATAATAATTTTAGTTCATTTTTTTGCATGTTAGCAACTGTAACCCAAACCGCCTGTCTACTTTCTTGACATGTATCCTCTCACTGCTTCAGTAACTTATTTTTTTATGATATTTTTTTATACTACATATTATTTTGTTTGGTGGGGTGTTTTTTTTTCTTCGGGCCATATAGGATCATCAAACATTGCATGCAAGTACAACTTAGAATGGCATAATGTTGTGTACCATAACTAGGTCACAGATCTACGTTTCTCTAACTTAATCTAAGCTAAGACTATTTACATCACAAAACATGCATAACTGTTATCTTTCAGTATAAATATGTCACCATTGTACTGTTGCACTACAAAAGTGTTCCCTTTCTAATAAATTAAATAATAATTTTTTTTAATTGCCATGGATGGCAAATTCTCACGTTCAAGTCCTAAAAAAGACTGGTCTTATGCAGATTTTCTCATTTCATATTACAATTTACATTGTAACCAGGAATCTCAGACCGAAAGCCCCAGTACCTAATGCATTGATTGTGGATGGGATGGCACCGTATTCAGTTTGTGAACCAGAGAAATAAAATCACCAGTTTGACACATGTACACATTTATATTAATGTTTTCATAGGCTGTGTTATTCGTTTATTTTGTTAGACAAATGGAAATGACTGCTTTACAGCAAGCAATGTCAAGTTCTCTTGTAGATGATTGGCATAATCACTGATTATAGTGGAAGGAAATACTGAGTGGTTTTTGTGTTTAAATTATTAGTACTAGTTCAGTTAGAAAGATTGCCTGATGGTATTTGAAGTAAAATGAACAAAGTGATGAAGGAAGTGTTATTTAATTTATAGAACTTACTTGTTTATTAGATGGGTTTATTAAGTAGGTTTTGTTATCTGTCTGGTTATCAACAGTTTTATTACCTCAGTTAAGATTTTCTTCACTAAAATATAACATATCTCTCTTTGTTTTCTTTTTTAGGCATCCCCTATTGACAAGGAGACAAGAGGACCATGTCCATTATGCCAACAATGGTTTATGATTGCCTACCTGATGGCTGAAAATCAGGAAGGTGTTGTCTTTAAAGTCTTCACAGTACAGGCGGACTGTCCACCAAAACTGTTTGTGGACAAAGGCTGGAGCAAGACTTTCCCAGTGGTCATTGCAAAGAAACCGTGCCGTAACAAAGCTGGCCATGACTTGGCAGATGAAATGTTTGACACGTTCGAAGAGCTAGAGAAGTTTTTTGAAGGCATTAATCGATCATGTCCTGAACTTAAGCGTCACAATGCTCCCAATGCCAATGCTGTTCTCGAAGTGGCAGATATTTATGCTGTGAGTATGAATTAATGGGGGAAAATTGTCATTGGGGCTTGCCATAATCTTTTAAAACTTTGGAGGTTGGGGTCGTGGAGATTTATAAGGCCTTTAAATGTAAAATAATTACATTTAAAATCAAAACATTAATTCAAAATAAACTCCTACATTACTCAAATTTCAGAGATAGCTACATAATTTAAATACATTAAACAGTAGTTAAAAACAAAATATTCATGTACTGTTACAGATCAAGTTGACTTGCATGGTGATTTACCCATTTGTGACATATGATGTATAATTATTATCTGAACCTTTTTGTTTTGCAATGCCTCTAGATATTGAGCTAAAATTGTGTTTGTAGAGTTATAGTTTCATGGCAATTTAACCATTTATCATAGAATTATTGCCTTTGAACTTGGGAGATACAAAAAAAAATTGATCCTGGTAAGGGACATGTATTGTTTTTGCAGTAAGTTGTTAATAAAAACCCTCATTAATTTGATTTCTTTTACCTTCATTAGGGCTCACCATGTCTGTTGCCAAATGAGCTATTTGTTAATTTTCTTTAAAAGTGGCTTTAGAACAGTTTGCTAATAAAATTTTCTTGAAGTAGGGTGAATCTTAAATCAGAAAGTTGTTAATGTTGATATTAAAAATATCACCATAAAGCACACCAAATTACAAAGAACTTTGACTCCTATGTGAGATGGATTGAACCTAAATCTTAGGAATAACTTTTTAACGTGTGTTTATTCTTTTTATTAGGTTTTCTGCGGGTTTCTGAAGGGATCTAAAAAGCTTGTTCATCTGGAAAGGAAACTGGAAGAACTTAATGAATATTTAGAATCAAACGAAGGCACATTTCTTGTAGACGATGTGCTGAGTTTTGCCGACTGTCATCTTCTACCACGATTGCAGCATCTTCGGGTAGCTGCTGAAGTAAGTGTTGAATGATAATAGTGATTCTTTAAGCTGTCCGCCCCTAATCCCATAAATGTTTCCTCAAGGCAAGGCCAAGGTTTTTTGGAATCCTCTAGCAAGTGATAAATCTTTTTAAACTGCAAACAAGCTGGGGAATGTCGGCATTGTTTGCAACTTGATTTATGTTTTTATACTTTTTCTTGGGGAACCACAAATTTATTTTAATTTCTTGCAGAACCAATTATCTTGTCACCATTTTATGGGAATCCTCTGATTTTCCTTTTCAGAGAAAAACTTTATCAACAATGTTCGTATATATAAATAACTCTGGAAAGAATAACCAGTTTGTCAGAAACAGACTGTTTAGTGCATATAGGACGCCGCAGTCTGAATTTGTTTCACTACACTGGTTTTTCCAAGTTAATAACTAACTAATAATTTTGAAAGTGGGACAGTGGGCTAAAAATAGTATGGTTCGGCTATTGTTGCATTACAAAAACCGAGCAGACAATTAAGCTAGCTAACACTCATGTCGACATTCTAAACATCGGACTCGTACACGCCTTTCAATTGCTACCTGTATTTCACACTTTTTTTTATGAAAAATAACAAAATACCAACCTGTAAAGAACGTTGTCCGCTTGTTGTAGAAATTTAACAGGGTTCAAGGTTAGTAGACCAGTTTTTATTTTAATGTGGCGAAGCATTGTAATAATACAGCTAATTTTGATTTTGAATAATGTCATTATTCCATTGACGTCACTTTGAATCTCCATACAATAATCATACACTGGGTACATAACATTTCCATTTTAAGAATGCTGGACAAATTCCAATGCAAAATTGATATTATAATTTTTTTTTTTAATTTTTTAAATTATTAATGCACCTGAATGTGTTTGAAAAGAATCTTGTGTTTAAAAAATTGTAGCTTTCACGAAATATGAATTTCAAGTGAAATTACAAGGAGATATGCTATATTTATTGTGTACAAAGCAAAAAGTAACTCGTCGACCTTAATTTTGTCTTCAGCTTTGTATGATTTTAGTCTGCTGTCTTGACATTTTATTACAATATATATGGATTATGAATAATAAAATTTAATTTAACTGAATGTAAAATTGATTTAACCTGGACAGATTTATAAGTTTAGTATTTCATGGAATACATTTTTATTCTAAATTTCTGTCAATAAATTTTATTATTATGAATTAATAAATTTCATTGTTCTAAGACTTGTGTATTGTTATAAACATTTTTAATTACTTAATTTTGCCCTTCTTTTTTTTCCAGAAATACTGCAACTATCAAATTCCATCCAAATTCACTGCCTTGTGGAAATATTTGGATAATTCCTACAAACAGCCTGCTTTCGTTAACACATTGCCCTCAGATCAGGATGTCGTTTACAATTACGAAAAGAAAACAGCATTTCCTCTTCCAAAGCGTGGCAACCCAACGCTGCAAGCTTTCACATACACAAAAGATATCCCAGAGGAAGTCAAAGCCGTTTTATCACAAACCACAGAAAGTAACGGAGAGGCGGCATTAAATGAACCCAATGAAAATGAAAGTAGCATAAATGTGGATGCCACAACAAATGACAACTACCAAGAGTAGCAGCAAAAACTTACAGCTTTCATATTCTTGAAACCAGTGTATTCAGGTTGAACTATCTCTGCATCAATTGATTTCCCTTGAACGGGTTTCACTCTTTGTGTGTGTAAACAACAGCGATGAGTTGAGCTAGAAAACACTGTGGAGTTTGAACGACATGGTTCTAGCCGACGTGTGACACACCAGATTTCATACACATTATGTATAATGCTATCTATTCAGAGAGACTAAGTATTTTGATGGATGTTTAGTAGACAAAACTTGTGTACATGTATGTAATTAGAGCAGACATACACAGGTTGTATTTGGTATATTGAACATATATTTCATATGCTGGTCCTATTGCAATCACTACTGTACTACTAATATCAAATAATTTACTCCAATAATGGAATGCTGGTTTTGGAAACTAATATCATGATGCATAAATTGGTTACTACTTACGATTTTGTTTTTAATTTGATAGAGAAATGTCAAAAAGAAGGAAATTCAATCATAATTTGTTGTAGTCATGTTCATGTTATTGTTAGGTTAAAAGTAATGAAACAAATGTACCTAAAGAATGATGGTTGTAGTAAAATATACTTATGTGCTTTCACATTCTGCAGCTAATTGCAAGATCATTTTTATTACAAGTCTTTAGATTGCACATGCATTATGCCTACAAACAGAAACGTAATACAAATAGTTAAATGTAATATTGTGCTCTTTGTTTTTTTAATGCAGTTAGATTTGTTTGAGAAACCCAAAAAATTCAAAATTATTACTGAAAATCCATTTTATCCCATTGACTTAAATTTCTGATTGACTTTATTCTGAGGTTTAATATACATGTACAATTTAACTGCAGGTCAGTATACTGGACCAAATTAACAAGGATAATTATATTTATTATTAATTTTGATTGTGGTGAAACTTATAATTTGTGAACAGTGGAAGAGAGGACCAATTTTGTTAAATGGGACCAATACTTTTTTTAATTTTTTTTTTACACTTTTGGTTTTTTTGTTTGTTTAGTTTTTTGTTGTATCTGGCAAAGATTATGTACCCCTGAGACAAGCATGTATAAACTATCTGTGCACTGTGTTATTCATACCTGTACTGGAAGGCAGAAATGAAGTATATATTGCTCGTCCACTGGACTGATGCAACACATTACTAGTCCACCAGAATTACAACTAAAGTGACAGTACTGTTATAATACAAAGTTCACTGCAAGTGAAACAAAATTTTAAATTGCAACTTTGTTGCTTTTATTGTGACACTAATTTAATTTGAAAGTTTGAAATTGTAACATCTGGAATCATAGATGTAATTTTGTAAAATTAATGTTTTATTTGCAAAATCTAAAAAAAAAAAGAGGCCAGACCGACAGATGTATTGGTCAGATGGACTAGTACTAGGACTACTCCAGCCTGAACATTATAGATTGTGTACTTTTATAATTAGAATATGTAATATTACTAAACCAAAAATACCGAGGTGTTCAGGGAAATTTTTGGTGATGCTGTTCAAATGGCTTTATTTTAAATATTTAGAAACAAAAATAAAAATAAAATAATCTGCAGGTTTGAACTATGTGTACTTAAGTTAAAATGGCTAAGACTTGTAAGAGAGCCAATACTTGTAATTGCTATACATAATAAGGTGCCAGTTGCAGAATGTTCTTCAAAACTATATATTCTGAATATGTATATTATGATTTTGTTATCTAGTTTTATGAATTTATGTATTTCCTTATAATGGAGGCTATATTCACCATAACTGGCACATTATTTTATTTTAACTATGGCAGTGGAAGAAAGATGCAAAAAGCAATCCAACTGGAATCTATTTGTTGTATAAAAGGGAAATTGAAGTTCCAAATAATAATCATTTCTAATAGTATAAATTTTTTCATGATGTAGGCTGTTAAGTGCAGATGGACAGTAAAAGTGATATATGAAAGGACTGTAAAGTCCACTCCGGACATAACAACATGATAAGCTGTTTATAATACTTTTTTATTCAGGATATACTGTAAGTGCCCTTTGTAGATGAGTGGTTGTAAGTAGGTTTAATTGTAATTTTGCCTCAACATTGTTTAATATTAATTGTATATGGAGTGGAGTATATATTTGCATAAGGCAAGTGTTTAGCCCATTTTGTTCTAAATTTGTGTGGTGCATTAAACATGATTTTTTTATTGCATTTTCCATTGATGTCGGGAACTTAACATGTAGTTGATGTACTGTAGATGCAGATTGTTGCTGTATTCCTTGCTTTTCTAACAAGCAAGGCTTTTGGCTTGTAGCATTATATCAAAACATTAGTGCATACATATATATATATCCATATGTTGAAATATATATATTACCATACGTGTAATTACAGGATAAATACCTTGATAAGACGCATTTAGATTGTCTTGGGAGACTGGAATAGATTATATAGCTATTAATTACTGAAAGTTACTCTATAGCTAATAAATTGTTAGAGTTAAGGAATTTATATTCCAGTGGAGCATATTTGTTTATCGCAAATGGTGAACATGTTGACACAAGTTGACTTACTGTGTAGTAATTATTTTTCCTTGAGCCAAAAATATTGCACATTTTGGTGCCAGATCATCGTATAATAGATAAATGGTTGTCCGCACATTAAGGAGAGTATAAATGATGGGAACAAAAAGCAAGTCTTGATTGAAAATGTTTTTTGTGGGGAAGTGGAGTGGTGGTGGGTGGGGGATCAGTTGGAAGACAATCTGAAGTTAATCCCACAAGTATTTTGTCCTGTAGACAATGTTTATATGTGTTGAATTGAAAACTTAATTACTGGTATTTCACTTAATTTGTATTAATTATAAATTTATGATAGAAAATCAACTGTTGGGTCAAGTTAAAAAAAATTGCATGTATGAATATATTTTGACAAACACAGATTGTTGAATCAAATAAAACTTTTTATTTTCAAGAAAGCTTGTACACATGTAAACACATTTATTGCAATAAACCATATAAAATTTACTATTGTTTTCTCTTTTTTTTTTCCCCCATCTTCTTTCTCTTTATTAGCTGCTGGATCTAACCCAGTGGTAAATCTTGCTTGATGAATTATCGGTCCAGGATCATTTCCCCGTCTTCCCGTCAGTATGCCCATTGGGCTATTTCTTGTTCTAGCTAGTGAACCATGACCGGTATATCAAAGGCTATGGTGTGTGTTCTCTTCTCTATGGGATGGTGCATATATAAAAGATTCCATGCCACTAATGGAACAATGTAGTGGATTTCCTTTCTAAGATTGTCAAAATTACCAAATGTTTAACATCCAATAGCCAATGATTAAACATTAAATCAGTGTGCTCTAGTGATGTTATTAAACAAAATATAATTAAGTTTTATCAAATTGAGTATTCAGCACGCCAGGGGTTATTTTCCAGTCAACAATCTTATGTATGGTAGTGTGCAAGAAACTATACTTGCTCAAAAATGAAAATGGACATAACATATTGTTAAACTGACAATTGTAGCAATTCAGTAGATTTATTTCCTGATTGGGTTTTCCCCCTTCCCAGTCAGTGACTAGAATATCAAAGGTGGTTGAATGTGCTGTTCTTTCTGTGGGAAGATTCCTTGCTGCCAGTGGGAAAACGTAGCTGGTTTCCTCCCAAGTCTTGTTAGAATTAACAAATGTTTGACATCAGTAGCCAATGAATAAATAATGTGCTATAATGGTGGTATTCAACAAAACTTTTAATAATTTGGTTGAAAAAACCCAGAATAAATAGGTGGAATTTTTCTTGGTGGTAGAGTGTTCGAGAGCAATGAGTCCATGTATTGATATCCACAATGGATTTTTTCATCCAGTGCCCCAAGATGAATATATCGAAGGCAGTGGTATGTTACATCCTATCTGTGAAAAAGTGCATATAAAAGATTTCTTCAGTAGAAAGCCTATGGTAGTACTAGTAGTTTTCATTAAATTCATTTCAAAGAAATATCTGTTATAACATAAATTGTCAATACGTGCCAAGATGTCAATATTCCTTTTTCAAAGAAAAATCTGAGAAAAAAAAACATCTATTGGCAAGTGATAATTTGAATACTGTAGTAGATTTAATAAAAGGGAGGTTAATATCCACAGTTAATAGCTTTGTCACTAGCCAAATTTGCCAATGGTTAATTTTAAGAACTGGAGAATGTTATTTTTATTTGGAGGGGAAAAAAAAGTTGATAACTGTTATTTCAATGGGAAATAACTAGGTTTTGCATTTTTTAAAGATAATTTGGCCAAATTTTCTGATCACCCAGAGCTAGCCCTGCAATGAATATGTCTTGAACTTGAGATACTAGCTCTCCACCTGAACCTCATTGTGGTACATAGAGTCCAACACGATTTGGCCAAATCATTGGTATTCAGAAGAAAGTGGAAGACATTGACACTGTAAACACATCCATTTAAACAGTAACAAAACCATCACGGACTGTTGAAATTAATGGACTAAAGATGGAGTCAAGATTTGAGACTTTTAATGTCATACAAATTTTATGTAGTGGTTCAGACATGGTAAAAATCTAGACTAAATTAAGTTGTATTTATGACCATGAGGCCGTAACCCATTTTTAGCACCTCAACTGCTTGATATGTTTGGAAATGTTCTGCAACACAAACGAGTATTCTGAGAGACTGCTAAAGCAATACATGTCCCTTTTGAGGTCAGGTCATAGGGTTTAACGTGCACATTCAGAGCAAGCTGTTGTAGCGCACGCCTGTCGTGGGTGCAAGTGCTTGCGAAGCAAGCTCTTCCGTCCAAGACAGAAAGTTGGGTAGGGGGAGAGGGGACCACCTGCACTGGCAGGTGCAAGGGAGCACCAGCAGTCCGACGGAAATCAGTAGCAGGTGGGAGTGAGTGGTGGTGCTATGGAATTTTGAATGGAGCATTAATAAGCCAAAGAGAAAAAGGTGCGCAGTTTGATTTGAGGAAATTTTGGCACGAATTTTGAATGGTCAATCTAAATTGTAAAAAAAGTATTCGAGCTAGTATAGGTTTTGACTTAGTATATCAAAAGTAGTTCGTCCCTTTTGAGGCACAACAGTTTGTTTTTAATGGCCTAAGTTCAGGGGCAATAACTCTAAAATATGGATAAATTGTCATGAAAGTCAGACTTGATGTTTAAATGACCATGATAAAGTTACATATACATATACAGTAGAATCTCATTTGGCTCAAACACCCAGTGTCTGAACCTACTGGTATTCTCGAACCCAGAACAATGTCCCAATTATTTAAACCCTTTTATTTTGGTGCTGACTGGTCGAATACCCCTAGGGTTTAACAGAAGCTTTCTCTCAAACCAGTTTATTGGTCCTAACTGTAAAATTAAACATATTTAGCTCAAACGACTAAATGTAACTGAAGAAATACAAAAACATCATTTATGTAAAAAAAAGTCATTGACCCTTTCACGTCAGTCACAAAGTAAATTATTATAAATTCGGAAGTGAAACAAATTAATCCTAGATCATATGCCAGCTTATCATGTTGTTTATTTAACATCTATCAGTAATTATCTTTCTAGTACAGACAATTGTACTACAATAATCGTTAGATGAATGAACCTTGCATGTAACACCAATCAAATGGTGAGTCTAGGCAGGCCTCACCAGTTTACTGTAATAATTTTAATCGTTACTCTATGCATGATCATTGGCATATTTTGTGTTTAACTTGAAATACAGGAGAGATCAATGTAATGTAGTGATTGCAACAATAACAGGTAAAGGGCATCCGCCTGTTCTTTGTGCACTTTCATTATTACTCAATGTTGTAAATATGTCGCAAAAGATTCTACAACAGCATAATAAAGAATGCTTTTTAAATTAATAAATATTTATAAATACAGACTACCAATGTGTTTGTTATGTGTTTATTTAACGGTGATAAATAACAGTTACAAATATGTATCTCATCCGACATTTGACGACGACTTCGTTACTCCTGAGTCAATCAAACCATTTTGCCCAAGCCAGATTTATGGAAATATATGCGAGGTGTTTCAATTGGATTTTGTTGCAGAAGCACCCGACAACGGCCGAATGCATGGTTCAAACTACCTGATGGGTTCGAATAGACTTTGATGCACTGACAGTGTTTGAGCCAATAAGATTCTACTGTGTGTGTGTGTGTGTGTGTGTATAT
>JAECMU010382292.1:0-11605 GCA_016106625.1 Dracogyra subfuscus
TTGCATAACAGTTTTGTGGAAGGTAGCAGTGATAACAGTCCTGGGGACTAGTGCATATATCATTGGCTAATAATAGAATACTGCATGATTGACTGTTATACCCCCATCACACCGGAGTGTGAGCTCACGGCGACCTCACTGCGATGCAATTTTCGTGGAAAACTGACAGAAATGTATGAAATGTATTAGGCAGGTAGTACACAGTATGCTTTGACTCGCTTAGCAGGCAGCATAGCCCAGTGGTACAGTGCCCGCCTGATGCGTGGTCGGTCTAGGATCGATCCCCGTCAGCTAACCACTGGAGTTTTTTCTCGACATAACCATATGTCCGATGCCGATATAACCGTAATTACAATGTGTTGAGTGCATCGTTAAACACAAAAAACAAAAAAAACATTGACTCGCTTACTGCGCTCTCACTATCTCACTACGCACTCACTGCGATCCTATACGTTCTCAGTTTTATTATCGGCGCGCTCTCACTGCACTCCCACTATGCTCTTTGCGATCTTGCTGCGACCAAGTCGCTTTTGCTACGATCTCACTGCGCTCTCACTACGCTGCCAATACATTCTCCTACGTTTGGACCACACTCGCGCTCTGCCTATAAATACAGCGAGCTCGACCTCAGGAGATCAGTCCAGTTGTAGCCGCTACGATTAGAAGCATCATCTCTCACATAACCAGATCACATGTCAAAGTCAGCAAGCTTCGTAAGAACACCATGGATGCATGAGGAGCGACATAGTCACACTGGCAGCCCCGTGTGGATGCAGTGTAAGCGTGAACAAGTGCATAGCGGTCCTACTTATGATGTACTTAAGTTGCAGATTCGCTGTCGACATGCTCAGATATATTGCATTGCCCTCATGTTGTGCTCAGGTAGTTCCCGTTATGCTCCCAGTGCGCTTTGGGCCAGAGCGCCAGACCTCCGCGCTTGTTTTGAGCCTGCTTAAAACAAGCGCAGAAGTCTGGCGCTCATTGAGTTCTTTGAGATCCTACTGCGCTTTGCCCTCGCTTTCCCCATTTTTTTGTCGCAGCAGGAGCTCAGTGGCAGCGTAGCTCTGGTGTGACTGGGGTATTAGATAACATTTACCAGTTGTTATAGAACGTGTCTAATGAGTAAAACAAGTTGGATGTTTTTAAACAGGTTGCAAGACAAATGATATATATATGTAGTATTTTATTTCTTACATAATATCCCCCCAAAATATAAATAAAAAATAAAATAATATTAATAATAAACATCTTTAAAATAATTAAAAAAACACCTGTCCAACTAAAATTTATTATGACACTTGCACTTAATTTATACATCACAAAGTTATCAATTTTAGCTTAATGTTTATGCTAAAGTGTTATCAATTTTCATTGTACTTTTTCATTGGATGGTATGGCTGTAGGAACCGGCGGGGCCCCATTCCACGAAGTGATATTAGACCTAAGATCACTTTAACTGTACAGCTAACATATGCACTTAAAGTGATCTTAGCGCTAAGATCGCTTTGTGGAATGGGGCCGTGGGCCTTTGGTGATAAACCCTTTTAGAGTTCAAACTCAATCTCAAACAATGTCACAATTTGTATGGTGTTGCCAGGACATTAAAGTCTCAGACTCTTATTTGAGTCCTGAGTCTTGGCTCAAACAGTTTAATAAATTGTATGTCTTTAAATGGTGTTATTGATGTCATGTCATAGGTTTAACGTGCACATTCAGAACAAGCTGTTGTAGTGCACGCTGGTGTTATTGGTGTGTGATATCATAAATAACTAATGAATTCTCACCATTGTGTTTGTAAAATATTGAATTAATTATAGTCTTATAATTAAGCCATACATAGCCTAAAATAACAAAGAGAGCTTGAAGTAAAATAAGAATCAGTCAATATATATGGTCTTTTTTAAGCTGGTCGAAATAGGGACTTTTTAAACTGAAAAAGCATTTCATTTTGTCTACTGATATATATATATTTTTTTAAATAAAAAAATCTTGCCTTTGTAATTGTAAGTTGTCGATAGATCAATGAAATTTGGTTTATAGTTGCATCTATGGATGTTCATGAAAAGCATGTGAAAAAATTATTACCGTAATTTAAAATGTTTTATTTTTATTGTTTTTGAAAGTTTAATTTTGTGATTTTGATTTTGATATATGTTTTTTTATCATGCATTGAGATGGCCATTTATGGATGTAATTGTCAGTGAAAATGAATAAATTTATTATAGGCAAGACTGAATTCTGCAAAATTCCTGTTTATTTCAGTATTTTTGTGATATTAATAATTTATATTAGAAGCCTGTAGTTTATAAATATCCTCTTAAATTATTGGAGGGAGTGGTTAGATATACCTTTAAGACAGGTAGCTGTCTTAATAGTGGTAGATGTTTCAGCAGGTTTAAATATGTACCTTGTAATGTTTCAATTTAGCTAACACCAGCACATTCTCAAAACAAGCTAATATATGCTTGTCAGGGTGAAGCAGATTTATAAATAGTTATGATATATCAGCTAGAATTGTTTCTCAGTGTGTGGTACAAAATATGAAATGTTAAGCCATAAACTATGTGTGAGGAAGAAACTAGTTCAGTTTCCACGTTAGTAGGAAGTTATCTCTCACTCTGATTACAAACACAGTCTAATGTGACTGTTGAGCTGCTAACTTGTCAAGAATTTGACATTATCTCATTATTTCTAAATACAAAACTCTGTACCAGGAATTTTATCTGTACCTTCTAACCTCATCACGTATGTTTATAGCAAATATTTGTTTTGAAGTAAAAAAAAACCCACAAAGATGTAAAAATAATGCATTGTATAAAAAGCTAGAGTGTCAATGATATGGTATCTGCTCACTCTGTGCAAGGGATTCTGTATTCCGTTGTCTAGTGTACTAGGGAGAGTTCAGCAGAACCAGGCTAAAGATCATCATCCCATGTCACTATGGCTTATGGTTCAGTGACACCATAGCCGATGATGGTTTTACGAACCAGGCAACAGATGTTTTAGGCTGTATTAGTGCTACAATATTGTAAAACTATGATAGGCTATGATGTCGCTATAACACAAGCCATAGTGACATCACAGTCTGCAATGTTTGTACGAACCAGGCTTCAGATTTTTTAAATAGTCTTAGTGCTAAAATATTGTAAAACCATTGTAGGCTATAAAGTTGCTACAACACAAGCCATAGTGATGTCATAGTCTACAATGATTTTACGATATCATAGTGCTAAAATAGCTTAGAAAATATGGACCCAGGCCTGTAGAAATTATACAAATGATCAATCGGATCTCACATCAATTTTGAAGTTATACTTCTCCATTAATTACATCCATATCATTGTATTTCTGTGATCCATCTTCCATCTGTGACTTAATGACATCAGATGTTGTCTGATGCTTGCCCTGACTACATTAATGAGCTTTACAGCCATTCAGAATGATATATCTGACCTCTGATTACCTTTATTATAATGCTTATGGTGTGAAGTTATTTCACAGCACTTAATCTAATAAGACTGAAAGTAATCTTTACAAATAACAAAAATGCACATATGTAATTCCTTTGATGTATAGCAGGATCCATTCTCAAGATGCACATATAACATTCCTTTGATGTATAGCAGGATCCATTCTCAAGATGAACATATGAAATTCCTTTGATATATAGCAGAATCCATTCTCAAGATGAACATATGAAATTCCTTTGATATATAGCAGGATCCATTCTCAAGATACACATATGAAATTCCTTTGATGTATAGCAGGATCCATTCTCAAGATGCATATATGAAGTTCTCAAGATGAATGTAAATAGATATTGATTTTAAGTTCCATGTGATATGAAAGTCTGATGTGAAGAAGATAATATCAAGTACATTACTAAATCAGTTAATAACCAACCCATTCATTCAACATTTGGTCAAAGGACGTGGTATGTGCTTTCCTGTCTGGGAAAGTGCATATTAAAGATCCCTTGCTGTTAATGAAAAAATGTAGCAGGTTTCCTCTGATGACTATGAGTCGTAATTATCAAATATTTGGCATCTAAATGGCCGATGATTGATTAATCAGTGTGCTCTAGTGGTGTTGTTAAACAAAATGAGTGTTATAAAAACTGGATAACATACTATTGTTAGACTGATCCAATTTCAGTAATTATAACATATACTTTGCATTTTGTTATCTGGTTAAATAACAACAATTTTATTTTTTATGGTCTTCTGAGATTTGTAGGCTCAATTTACAAAGTCTTCTTATGTCTTACACACATATAACTACATACATTTACTATGCTTTAACACCTTCGTTTAAGAAAAACATGTTTCATAAATTGGGCCTAGTTTTGTAAAAACAAAATGAAAACCTATTAAAAATAATGGGACTATATATGTACTTTGAATGAGTTTTACCACTATATTTACAGAAATCCCACCAATAAGCAATCATTTTCAACTGGGGCTGAAAATATATTGGCTTTTTATATAACCCAGCCCTTGATATAAAAACTTACCACCCCACAAACATCATCTGGGTAACTGATCCTCAGGGCCACTGTGTGAAGTTTAAAATAATTTTGTTAAAACTAGTGTTTAGAAGAAGGGGAAAGTCATCTTGGCTGCTGCACTTCATGTATTTTCATATCTTTGTGTAATTTGTTTCTGTTTTTAATTACATGTCAGTAGGTGGTAAAGAAAGCAATGCTATTGATGAAAAAAGGAAAAGAAAATAGAAAATCCCAAAGCGAAATAAACAGGTTTATTTTCGGCTGACAATGGAGTTTATTTCTCCATATGTGTGAAATGGAATGCATTTACGAAATGCATCTCTGGCATATATTACCTGAAACGTGATTGGCATGTTGAAATTAAGAAAGCAGCCACACCTAGATGTAATGTTTTCTTTGTATCTTTTTTAAATTCTCTACACAAATGTTTAATTTTTTAAGCTGGTCATTAAAATATACAGAAGCACTTTGAAAATGCATCACCCGGAACAAACCAAAGTAATGACCATCTACATTTTAATGCAGGTTCATTCTGTTACCGTTGTTGATAACACATCAGTATAAATGGAATCCAATTTCAAAGGTTGAACCTGTTTGGAACATCTGCATGGAGAAAACAAAGCATAAAATAATACTAGTTGAGATTCTGAGTACACACATTGCACATCCAGTAAATATTTGTTGACAGAACCTGTGACTGACCTTTTCACGAGACTGGTTTAGTTTAGTGGGTGATTACCTGTTATTATCTTGGCTAATATGATTAGACTCCGCAGATTTCAATATCGTAAGTGAATATATAAAGAAGTGTTGAGTTGTCGTAAGTCAAGCCATTTAGGAGTTGTATGCATTTGTTTTTATGAGATCCTTCACAATTTTCATAAAAATAAAAACATATTTGGTCAAATTATATGTTATAGGGCCAAAGAAATTGCCCCAAACACTTTTTATTTAGAAAGTATACCCCAAAAACCTTTTCATTAAAATTATGATTGTTGCACTTATTTGATCTTTGACATTGTCGACCAATGGCTATCAGAAAGAAGTGCCTTTCCGAGTAGCCTAGTGGAAGACCTTTTCAAAAATGCCTATTAAACACCTGGTCACCTCCTATAATTGTATGATCTCTAACACTTGGACTAGATAGAAAGCTTACAGTGACCCATCACTTTTGAAAGCTCTGTACAGTTTTTTTCTGAAATTTTCACAGACAAGGTAACATACCATAACTTTTGATACACTGGTAACACCTACAGGTATTGTCTACAGTACATCCTGTAAACTTTTAACTATGTATTTCCATCTTTCCCAAGTGCAAATGCACAATTTTTGAAAGGTGGGTGGGAGTGGGTCCAAATGTAATGACTGATCTCTCCTTTTACACATTGTGTCTCTTACAGCATTTAGAACAGTTAATATAATCACATTTTCTCTTAAAAGTTGCTCTTTATTAGTAATGAAAATGTGAATAAATGATGTTATCCAGATTCAGACAAAAATCAACCTGCCCCAATACAAAAATGGTAGCCCAATAATTATACCTACTGTCCGAACCAAACTGAAAAATTGCTCGCCTACCTTTAATTACCGTTACATTTGCCCCAAATTTTGTCCACACCCAAGTTGTTAAAAAAAAACATTACAGTGACACAGCTTTCACACATGAGACTATAATGAAGTCTTTAGTATTGACTTTTCTGAGATAGCATAGGGAAAAATGCATGCAATTTTAGCTGGCTGCCATTTTGATTTTTTATGGAATATTCTTCAAGAGAGGTGAAAGCCTCCAAAGTATGTTACATAATTAATATAAAATCAATGCTCTTTAGTGGTATATTTCAACACACAAAAAATAATTATATAAATTAATATGACGTCATCATGTTTGCTTTTATATAACATGTTATGATGTTGCTAGATTAAGTCCTATCCTTTCACCCCTCTTTGAAGAATATCCATAAAAGGTCAGAATGGCAGCCAGCACAAAATTACATGCTTTTTGCCCTATACAATCTCAACGAAGTCGATATTGGTGACAGAGTTATCATCTAGTATGTGGAATCTGTGTCATTGCAGTCGTTTTTCCTAGATTTCTGTCTGAACAATATGTAAGTAAAATCTAACAACAAATTAAGGTAGGAGAGCAATTTTTGGCAGTTGTTAACATTTTGGTTCGGGACAGTAAGAGTATTAAAAGCACACAACATGCAGTCATCTATCCAAGTAAGCAAAAGAAAGGAATATTTGTTTACAGATAACTGGGCACAATTTAAACCTTGGCTATTTGGTATCAAAAATGGTTATTTCAAGATTAAATTGAAAGTGAAGAAACCTGCTGCTATCGCACAGCAAGTTCGAGTGCAAGAGAATTAACGTGCACATTCAGTGTCAGCTGTTGTAGTGCATGCCTGTCCTACGCACATATTCTGGCCTTGGCCGTTGTCTCCATCCAGGACAGGATGCACAGCAAAGCAACAAATAATGATCTTTTATATGAACTTTCCCCCCAAACAGGACAGTACATAATGTGGCCTTTGACTGATAATAATGTGGGCAACCAGTGACGAGCTGTGCTGTAATGTACTTGTAATATTTTGCACAGCATCTTCGCACTGTTTTAATTTAACACTGGAATTTTTATACTGATGTTTATCATCAATTGATTCTTTTATTTACAGTTGTTTTAACACCCAAGAGCCCATATATTTGTATGCTGGGGTGTCATTAAACATTCATCAAACATTTGGGGTTTTTTCTTTTTCGTTTGTTCGTCTGTTTGTTCATTCATTTGTCCCTTCGTTCTTTGATTCACTTGTTCGTTCATTCATTCGAATTCATTGAGATTGAATCATTGATCCTACAATCAATTGAACCTCAGATGAGCACTCCACCCCTCCATCCAAGTAACTCTTTGTTCCACAATTGCTTAACTTCTGATTCAACAGAAACTGGCGTTTCATCATGCTACTACAGTAGCCAAGTACAGCCAAGCATGCATATAGCTAGTGTTATTTTTATACCAAGTGATATCTTATCTTCATGTTATGGCATCACCTAGCTGACTTGATGAATTGTGTGCCTAACTGTACAGACAATCGATATCTTAATGCCATTTCATGTTATTGGATTTCTTTCATTCGTCATGTTTATTCATTAGTCCTGTGTTCAGCCCCTGTGTTGTGTCTGATTTCTCGGCATTGTAGTAAATCTACAGAGAATTGGGATATTTAAAACAAAACAAAAAGTTTAATTCAGTGATTCACACAAAAGGTTAGTATTGTTGCTTTAGTTGATTTAAAGTTGCAGTTGATTATTTTAAATATTATCATCAGTGTTAAATATGTTTGCAGAATGCATTATAGATATTGATGGTGTACATATACTGTATTGTTTATGCACTGTATTTACATCAAAAATACAAATTTGTTACAGCAGATTTTTGTGCCAGGCTAAAACTTGATGCCACTAATGATACAAGGGAATGTGTATTTTATCATCCATTTAAGTCTTTTGTAGGAGATTTCACTGGCACTATAATTTACGATATCTTCTGCAATATTCTCCTAGGCGATGTCGCTTCTTATAATCTTGATTAGTCTAATTTTTTACATCACTATGAAACCTATCATCAGTGACATCACGCCACTGTCGTTCTGCTACTTAATGAATCTACTGCTGCCAAATGTAGTGACATTCAACCAACATTGCTGACATTATTTACAAATGTCTCCAATAAAAATAATGATAATGGATGATAAAAAGAATATACCCCTTATGTCTTGTGATATCATAATTTACTGCACTCATTAATAAAATTTTAGAAATGCTTAGCAAACATCATATTTCATACTTTTATCAACTTGTGCTGATAAATTATGATCTTCCAAGACAGTCTGGGAGTATCCTCTATCAAAAAATATAATGACTTGATTATGTCACAAGCTAACATGGTGCTATCCTGTCTGTGGGATGGTTCATATAAAAGATCCCTTGCTACTAATGGAAAACTGTAGCAGGTTTCTTCTCTGACACTATATGTCAGAATTACCAAATGTCTGACATCTAGTAGCTGATGATTAATATATCAATGTCAATATATCAAAACAAACTTAAGCTAGCTTACATTGATAAATGGTCAGTATTGTTTTAGATACTAGTACCCTACAGGTTGTAATTTGCTTAATCTTTATCACTTAAACATATTGTTACTATTTGACAATGTGTGTAGTATTATACCAATTTGAGATAGTAATGAATGAATAAATGAATGAATTTTTAATGACGCACTAGCACAAACAAAGGTAAGTATATGATTATTTACATCAAAAATTAAAATTATATCAGGGCCCAGATAAAAATCCTAGGGGTGGGAGTGGGCACTACCTTTTATAAATCAATAAAACACTACAATTAAACCCTGAGATGTGTATGCTATTTTCTGGAGTAAAACAAAAAAAAGAGGTGAAATTCTCCTCTAGCTGGCCCCCAGAGGGTACGACTGTATATAATGATGTAAAAAACAGTGTAAAGCGTGTAAACTACAATACATGTACAATGCCAATCTTCCTGGGTTGGTTTTACAGAATGAACTTGTTGACAATTGCACCATTCCAGTCATCTTGCCAAGATGAAAAGATATATTGGTTACCACTAATATGGTATTTAAAATCACTGTATAGGACACCAACACTTCCATGGGGGAAATTAAAAGCAGGCATTTGGTAGCAGAATCTGTCTTTTCATTGCCCTAAATGCCAACATTGCTGTGTTCCCAACACAATATACCGGTAACCTGTTTATAATGACGGTGGATAAAAAGATGCCATTTTGTATCACCAATCCCAACTGTGGGATGCACCAATTTCATGTGCTGTAATGCTTGGAGACATGAAAGTGAGTCTATTATTTGGATGCACATTAATCCTTAATCTCTTCCAGGGCTTTAATGATTGCCCATATTTCAGCAGTAAATGTGGATGGTGAATCTGGCAATGTCTTTGAAATGATTGTGTCGGATGGAAAAACTGAAGCAGAATTTCTATCCCATGATCTGTCTGTATAAACAGGAATGTAATCATGGTACCCATCTTGGATTTTCGTGAAATGATCTTAATAAATAACTGCATCTGTGCAATATTTCTTCAGATTCACAAAATCATATAAAATATTTGGTTTGCTATATACCAAAGGTGCAAAACAAAATCTGAAGTTGTTTCCAAACTGTTTGTTAAATCAATGCTGGAAATTGATAAAAATTACTTAATGCAAAGACCAGGGGCCTAATTCACAAACTTTTCTTAGGTTCTGTTGGACAACAAAGCATCCTCTTTGAAAGTATTTTAGCATTGCACTGCGAGATCACAAAGTTGTGAGAGTTGAGTGAATTAGGTCCCAGATATCAGGATGGCATTTGACCTCACATAAAACACCATCATATAATTGTCATCGAACACTGCATTATTTGCAGGATGATTTGGTAATGATTTTAATCTGTGTGGCATACCACAGAGAAAGCTAGCACCCAAACTCTGTTCATATGCATCTGCATATAAGCCCTCTATTTTTAATTTTTTTAAAAATTTTGTGTTTAATGCTGCACTCAACACATTATAATTACGGTTATATCGGCGTCTGACACATGGTTATGTCGAGAAAAAACCCAGTGGTTAGCTGACGGGGATTGATACTAGACCGACCGCGCATCAGGCGGGCACTGTACCACAGGGCTATGCTGCCCGCTACAAGCCCTCTAATGCACATGTAATGGATAATTGTACATGAAGCTTCACTACAAAGACATGTCTGGTACATGCAAATAAATATTGCTGTTATTAATGGCTATTGACCAAAGATACAGTGGCATATTTTGAAAATTGAATCAGAGTGGGGAAATGCCAAATGCTTATAGCCAGTAATTGTACACATTTTCTTGCGTTACAAATGGTTGGAAACATATGTTTTCACTTAGACAGGAGTTGTTTTTTTCTTCATGACTATCATTATGTATGATGGGTATTATAGTCTGGGTTCCTGATGAAACATGTTTGTGCCACTATAGACATGTATGTGAGTAATCATCTATATATCACAATGCATCTTGCAACGCATTTGGCTGCATAAAGCTGCAATCTCAATAGATTTTTTCAGGCATGTGTGCATGGTGGGTGGTTTTGTTGAGGGTGTTTTTGGTGTTTTTTGGAGGGGGGGGAGGGGGTTCTTAAATAAAACAAATTTAACTTAAATAAAAATTATTATTATTATTATTATTATTATATATATATATATATATATATATATATTTTTTTTTAATATTTATTCATAGAACCCGTTTATGTTAACTGTTATTATCATAAGGTTAGAAAAAAAATATTAGAAAAAAGATTTTATATCATGTAGACGAAGTTCTCAAAGCTTATAATTTTGGACTAGACATGTAAATTAATTAAACATAAATTAACTTTACAAAATGGGTTCTGCAAAATATTTTCTATTATATTGTATCTTCTTATACACTCATCATCACCCCCCACCCCCCAAAAAAAACCCCACCCCAACACACACACCCCAACACACACACAAATCCCACCAACAAACAAGCAGTCAAAACCTTTTGGAATTCTTTTGTCCAATTCTTACTTAATAAATATCCTCATCTTCAATATTTATCTCTGAATGCCAAATTAATTCTATTAGCAGAAAATAATATTACAATCACTGATGAAATTTGTGATCTCTTTCTATTACTTGCTACCGTAAATTCTTTATCTATAAATGTAAAGTAACATCTTACCAAATATGAAACATTTTAAACACATTCTGAAATCTTGATATCTAACAGAAAGCAGTATTTATCATAATAAATATCATAATTTATTTAAAGGGACATACCCTAGTTTTTAAACACTAAGACATAGTTTTGACTATTAGAGGCGTTTTGTGATAACTGAAATCATACTTTACTTAAATTTTATTGTTTAAAGTATCCGTTTCCGTACATTCGAAGTGTTTTTGGTCATCCTGATGTTTTTTAATACCACAAAATGCATTTTTCATATTTTTAAAAAGGCACGTGCCTCTGAGAAGTAACAGTTATGTAGT
>JAECMU010382501.1:0-10544 GCA_016106625.1 Dracogyra subfuscus
TGCGCAGGAAATTTTGCGGGGGTGGGGGGGTGGGGGTGTCGAGGTGTCTGCGCACGCGCCTGAGACTTTAAGACTACACGAACATTAATCTTCTTTAATATTAATTATAAAGTGTGTAAATAATTTTGTTGTTTCAAGAATATTACAAAATTATCGCGGTAGTTGAAGTGCTGTTTTGCTTAGCACATTATGTGATGAAATAGTAAAGTCATCAACATTGTATTTTGAATTAAATGTCCACAAATAATTTCACCAAAATAATTTAATTTATCGCTATTTATAAATTAATCTTACTGCAAAATCCAATGGTGACCTATAGGTAAACGATTGACGTCACAATTTTTTTTTTAATTGCATCTCCATTTTGTCAAATACTTGACTGCTATATTAATGGATACCCGATGAAGATTTTCTATGTATTTTATATTTTCACTGAGTATTCTCGAGGAAGCTATTTATTACACCATGTGGCAACATATTACAATTTTGATATTTTGTGTCAATTATGCAAAAGTTATAGGTGGGATCAATTAATTTTTAGCTGTCAAAAATCAACGCAAACATGGCACAAATATACTTTGAGAATGAATCTTAAATGGATCTTTCATATGCACCATTCCACAGATAAACTAGCACATACAATCACTTTCATATACCAGTCGTTGTTCACTGGCTGGAGATATTATCCTAGAGCGCTAAAACCACGATATGCGAAATGACGTGTATTATGCATTAAGTGCGTGGAGGTGTCATTAACATTTAGATAATGTTTGTGCAGATTAGAATAGTCACATTATGTTATCTTTGCCATCTGTATAATTTGATCTGGTGATACACATCCTATAAGGAAGTTTTACTCTTGGACAGAAATATCCCCGTGGTGTGTAAGAATGTTGGGAAACGTTCATAGACCTTTAGACCTGTCGTGTTGATTTGTAATGAACGATCTCTTTACTAAAACATTCTTTAAACTTCTTTTTTTTTAATTATAAAGTTCCTTCTCTGACGCGCATTAATAATTATAATGAAGGTATTGTTAAAGGTGTGGTTCAAAGCAAGGAAATAAATACGTTTCGTTCATGGTGTGGGGATATTACTTGGAAACAGACAAGAGGAAAATTCGAGGCTGCTATTATTTTGTCTTTTGATGTGGAATATGTTTCAGCTAAACTCTTTGTTTCACTTAGGCTTACTTAGCCACAATTCGTCCTTAATGTTTTTCACAAAAGGTTTTTGCTTTGCTAAATGCATATTCTTCTACTCCTGAACCGTAAGAACCATTCAGAAAACACTGAAACCCGTATCGCGGTGTCTGTCCCGTTATTTTAGCTTAAATGGTTTTCATTTTCAAGCACACGATCTGTCTATAATGTAAAACCTCGTGTAAAAATCTAGACAGACGATGCAAAAAGCGGGAAATGTCTTCCAATAAATTAGCCCCCGTACCATAAATATTAGACTTCGTCAGTATACAAAGCGCGTAGGGTCCATCAGCCATAATGAAGGCAATCCGCAGACGTGAGGCCACGAAACCCGATACAAAAAGCTTTTGCATCGGTCTTAGTTTGATGGAACTATTAACTTCTGGAGTCAAGCAAATCATAGGGTTATTGCAGGAGTTCTGTCTTTGATGTACTGTTCTGTAGGACCCATTACACTTCTAGCTCCCTGTATCCGGCCGTCTTCGTAAGCGATAGCGCCAGATAATTGAGAATTGCAATCGATCATATGAGAAGATCTGATCGTGTATCAAAGCGATAATCGATCATCACAGACATTAGATAATGTGTCGGTCAAACAAGTGATGAAGATGGTGGTCGGGTTACGATAGACCACTTTCACAACAGTCGTCTTCATAACGGGCGGAAAGAGTGGCAGCGGCGGATGCAAGAATTTGAAAAGGGGTAGCTAAGAAATAATAAGCGTTGGATAGCGAGTGTGTAAAGGACAAGACTTCAAGACCCTATATATCGTACACCAAAAGGGATATTTAGTATCTGTAAAAACTGAGATCGATGGGTTGGGGCAGTTTTTCTTCTTGTTTTGTGGTTGTTTTTTTTGTTGTTGTTTTTTCGTTTTTTCGAGGAGTCGATATATTTTTTAAATATCATATTCGAGTAGTATCGGTCAAACTTTCTTTGTTTTAGTAACGACAAAATATCTTAAAACATTTTTGTTTTTGGAAAGTAGTCTTGTTAAAACACAGTAATAATGGTGTTTGTACTATGTGTATCAGTAGTCAAAGTAAAGTTATAGTCTGACAAGTGCAGACACAGTATTTGTTGAGAGTCTGGGTAGTCTTCATCAAATTTAGTGTCTTACAGAAGCGTCGAAATTGTTTTCAGCACGAATATAATGTTTACAATACATTTTATTAGTGTCGATTAAAGTATTCTAAATGTTAGTAGCCTTATGATGCTGTATTTGAGAACTCTGCTAAATTAGTTCCCTCTTGGTAGAATTTGTGTTAAACACTTTTGCTTAGTCTCGTATATCCGAATTGTTTCATACTAACAATATCTTGTCACTTATATGGTATATGTATACATAGCAGAGGGTCTCGTATGTTGGCAGACTTGTGTCGGATCATTTTGGTCTTTGAGTAATAAATGTATTTTCAGTCAATCTTGTTCGCCATTTATAATTTACATGAATTGTGTCGATGAACAGAATAATTCCTGCACCATCTCTATCAAGTGTTGTAGGTTGTAATTGGTTCTTTATGTATTTAAGATGAGAAATTCTGAAGGAAAAAAATATTAACGTATTCAAAATTGTATCTTTTGAAAACTGTACCGATCTTAGTCACTGGCGATGTCAAAGTTTAAGCCCGAGACAGGCGTGCTCGAAACCTTCGTGAACACATTAAAAAGGTTCAAAGTCAAAGTCTTTTGAAATTGGTGAAAATATTGCGACTACTTACATTAATAAGTTATGTATTTCATGTATAGGAGGAGTGCCGCTCTGGGGAAAATTTACAAGTACAGTACCATTAGAAGGATTGTCACTTTACTAAGGGTTTTTTAAATTGGAAACCAATAGGATTTCTGAATTTGTAGTTTTTACTAGTGCTTCACGTCTTGTTTATTAAAAGCTGTGTTTTAAAGACACATTGCCGACAACTGAAAAGTGACATATATTGCGGGTTTCTTCCCTAGTACTAACTCATTAACATCTGTCCTTTAAAGTAGTATAGAGTTGCACACCCAATGCATTGTGCTTGAACCGTGGTTGTATGTAAATACATGCCTGAATTATCCTCCTAATAACCACTGACAGCTATTAAAACCTGCCCCGGTGCAACCGATTGATTGATGGCGACTGATTGCAGAGTGAATCAAATGCAGGTATCATTATACGGAACCTTAAAAGGATTTCAGCACGATAACAAACCCAATGCACACGACTCTCATTAGGGACCATAGACCATAATTATTCTTTAAAGTGGTGTTATCTGTAAAAATTACCTTTGTCTCATACCCAATATCTGACGTATTTTTGTGCTGGGGTGTAGTTAAACATTCATTTATTCTGTAAAATTCTTTGTTTAAAAATAAATAAAATTAAATAAAACAACACGATATAAAACAAAACAAAATAAATAAATACATATATGAATAAATAAAGGGGCCGCTGTTCCCTAAATTATTTTGCACCATAGCTGATAAAAAATAACAGGCAATAGTAACTGATTGAGAAAGTTTAGGTTTCTAAGGCGTGTCGACACCAGTCGCCGTTTGAAAGACAAGGACTGGAATATGGAGATGGACAGAAAAATAATTTTAAGCTGCAGTCTCATCTTACCATAATGCATTATTATCAATACTGATGCTAAACACAGATACAACTACAGTTCATAATAAACTCGTATGTCTAATAAACAAGCTATCGGTGTTTATCAATTGCCTTTGAAGAAAATGTAAGACTAAACAATGGAATATTAGCGCCCCGCTTTTGAAATGTAGTCTTAAGAATATCTAAAAATGATAAAAGTACTGTGGATTGTCTGCCCTAAATGGTTAAATAACAGTTTTTAAAATATAGTCTAAATTGAAGCTGTACAATACACGTTCTGCACGATAGAATAAACCGAGATGGAAACTTTTGAGAAAGGGACCAATAGGATAACAATAATATATTTAAAATAAATTTAAAACACACACACAAAAAAGCCCCACAACACATATAGATACGTTTGTCTTTATTTGTACGTCTGTCATGGTCTATAGTAGAGCAATGCTGTCAAACAAAAAACAATAATACGGAAATATGTATAACATTTCTGAGGTGAGAGAGATCCTCAAGTCATGACAGAAATATAACGGTATAAAAAGAATTGCTCACAGATCATAAACATTTGTACAGTCTATGCTTTATTACGTGTTTTCAAAGTACATAAATAGTCACAAATATGATGTACAGAAATAATATTTTTGTGACAAAACTTGTTTTGTCAACGGTCAAACAGGAACTGTTGCAAACAATTCTGGATACGGTAATCAAACAAGCCAAGTATTAAGTGCCAGGTATATGGAAGAGAAGTGCTGTCAAATATATTAATATATAGTGACAGTTTTGTTTATGATATATTTATTTTGTTTATTCAGAAGTCGAAAACCCAGTGTAACCCAAAATGTTTTATTTTAATAATAAAATAAATAAACGAAATAAATTAAATTAAATAAAACAAAATAATATAATAACAAAAATAATAAATACAAATCTCGAACATTATACTGTCGTGTAAAATATTTAATGATTAATTTGAAAACAAAGTGTGCAGTTAAATAACCGACATCACGTTAAAATAACATGAAAATATTCATCAAGCTATGTTTTTAGTGAAATTAAACTTGTTATCTAAATAAAAGGGCTATTTTATATGCACTTTGCTATAGACAAGCCAGCACATATCACAGTCTTTAAATACCAGTCGTAGATGACTGATTATGAAGGAAACTCCAATGAGTCCACATCAGGCGATCGATCCTAGGACCAATGGCACCTCATGTGAGCATTTTACCATTAGCATATATCCCGCTATTTGAATCTATACGGAAATCAAACGTGGGAGTAATTCATTTGTGAAACACTGGAACGCTGTTAGTGAATAAAATAAATATAGAACACTCAGGCCAATCCTTGCATCTGTTACTAAAGCAGACCTGTCGGAATTAAAGATTCTTCCACAAATGATCACGTGGGGTCGGAGAAGGAGGGAGAAGAGGGGAGGGTAACCCCCAAGCCAGGGATGTGTCCACGATGGTAGCCTTACTGTAAAGTACATTTGTCGCTGATAAGGCCGGGTCATGAATTTCACGTTATGCTCATCAAAATGCCTTTGGTATGTTATTGCACAAGTCGAACATTTCAAGTTAGAGCCGTGTGAAAGGTATGCTCAATGTGTTTATGGTTATAAAAACAATTTGATTTGGCGTAGAATTCAGAAGTAGATGCTTCATTTGTCACTAAGAAGGTGCAATACATTTGTTTTGGGATTGGGTTTTTTCTAGTATATTTTTTGTAAGTGGGTATTGATGGCATGGGATAAAGGAACACAAAAATAGTAACAGCAAATATAGATTGAATCCAGAGTCCTCATTCACCTTATAAGGAAGTTAACCGTGTTACTGGCTGCCAAACCCACTCTACTGACATTTAATCCCACGTTACGTCTCTGTATTTTAGAACTACTCCAGTAGTGAATTACATTTGCTCTGAAATAGCACACTATTATGTTCCCTT
The DNA here is from genome assembly GCA_016106625.1 of Dracogyra subfuscus. Taxonomy (NCBI): domain Eukaryota; kingdom Metazoa; phylum Mollusca; class Gastropoda; order Neomphalida; family Peltospiridae; genus Dracogyra; species Dracogyra subfuscus. Next base: position 5,746 of record JAECMU010382501.1, read on the forward strand.
GTTTCCTTCCATCACCCCTGCGCGTGCTGTAACCTCATCGTGGTGCAGGGGTGTAACATTCTCTTAGAGAATGGCCAATACAACACAACTTAAAAGTTTAGAATTAAAGTCAGTATCCGTATTATTTGTATTTGTCTTTACACTGTCATATTATCCGTGATATTTGTATTTGTATTTACATTGTTTTTATTTATATATTGAATTTTCCTCTTGATGTTGATCATCACCTTATTTATTTACATTACCATAGTTTTGTACTATAGTCTGTGAGATAGGGGTTTTGAAGAACACTCCCCGCTCCCTCGTGATCATTTCTGGAACAAGCTCTAAACATAATTAAATCGTGCCACACTACTCGGTGTGAATGTATTGTCAAGTGTGGATATATTTTAAATAAAACAATTCAAAATAATACATAGAAAAAAGGATTAAATAGATATTGGTATGTGGGGACCTAGCGTTTTCTGCCCTAGATCGACATCATGCATACCACGTCGAAAGAGTTAAGAAGCTACAAAAATAACAAATACAAATAGAAACAAAACTAGAGAATAATTTCATTCAGAAACGTATTTCAAACTCAATACCAAATCTACTCCCGATTTGACTAAAAGGATGTAACATTTTGGGGGGTTTTAGTTTCGTTTTTTGACATGAGAGTTCTTACATGTATCAAAACATGAGTTAGGACAACCGTGCCTTATTTTGTCTCATAAAATTAATCTCGACTTGGAATTAACTGTAGAAAACAAGCGCACACTGGTTTCTGGCTTGTCTTAAATGTTGCAGCTGTACACTATTTCCTTTTGTTAGATGAGATGTTTGATTGTGTTTCTTCTGGAAGAATCAATTGTGGGTGCAGTTATCGATTATATTGATCGGGGTTTGGAGAACTGGGTGCCCTGTCAAGCTACATGAATGAAAATGGTTAAATCTGCCGTCATGCAAACCGCAAGTGACTGCTGCTAGAGCTCTGGGACAAGTCAGTATAACGAACGTGGTGACAGAGAAACAAAAACCTCGGGAATTGTGTAAACTGGGTTAACCCTTTCAAGACTACGTAAAATGTGCGAATTTTGTGACCAGCATGTTTATCGGTTATGATGTTTAAAGGTTTCAAATGAACTGCATGGTTTACCAAAATTAGCGTTGGAAAGGATCAAAGGTTTAGTGATCGTAAATAAAATAACAAATAACCATGTGAAAATAATTGTTTATGTTCCAGGTTCTGCAGTGGCTAGTATATCTTATGGATAAACCTATGCCGAATGATACTTAATCGGTAACTAGAGTCTAGTTATGTGTGTCTCGCCCTAATCAGCCTGCGTTCAGCGACAGCGAGCGACGCTAACGTTCACGAACTATTTGACTGGTTCCCTGTGCTGATTATTTGGTTAACCATGAAGCGTATGTCTAGCGAACGTATTTCCGTTCTGTCTGGCTGAGCGCAGAGCAGGTGTCCCAAAAGTGGTACAAGACCCTTCCCATATTACATATCAAAGGCCTTGTTAAACATTGACCGAGAAACAAACAAACAAAATATGGGTTACCAGTTTTAATTCCATTGGTTTATACTGAGCTCACTAGATTATTAACCAACCATCAGACACAAATATTAACATTAAACGAAAAACGAAAGAAAAAACAATCACAAAAAAATCACACTGGAAATGATCGTAATGTGTTTTCCCACGTTGTCTTGAGTAATTTTGTATTGTGTACGATATAAAGAAATACATAATAGTTTCTGAAACAATGATGACACGGACAAATACTACAACCCACAAAAAAGCAACTCGATTACCACGAAATAACTTTTACCTGTTTAATATAGAATTAAATTACATTCCATTAAACATGTATGTCGAAAACTGTAATCTATTTAATTACTCAAGTGTTCTGAATTCGTTGTATCGGAAAAAAACTTAAATACTTTTTAAACTGTCGCTCATCTTGAAACGTGGGCTACCATTACGGAACGCTAGATTCACAGCTGGTGGTGATTTACTCTCAAACTTTCTTTTACGAGTTCCTCCTACCCTATAAAACTTAATCCGAGTTCAGAGGGTGCTAGGTGAGTAAGCATCGGGTGAAATCATGCCCTGACATCCCCGGACACCGATAGCCATCCACTTAAGTTGTGATAGATGTCTTTATAATTCCACGGCTCTTGTTAACATCTTATCTTTCTTCAACACCTTAGAGAGAGATTAGCAAAATCTGGACCAGATCTTGGGGTTAATATTTGGTTACACCAACCGTCTGATTGTGGCAACCACAATTGTCGTATGACGACGCCTGGGCAACATGGGATGGATTAGTGTAAAATGATCCTTTATATATGAAGACCATTCGGACAGAGCCTATAGTTCTATGGGATCAACTGTTGCGAGTCGCCTTCTCTGCGGGAACAAATGGGTAGCATATCATCGATACGGAGCCATGATCTGTGGGAGGTAAGATGGCCAGTGGCCTTGGACAAAAACAAAACCCAAAAGGGCAACAGGCACAGACCTGATATTGATCCCGGGCGCGTCACTTAGACGGGGGAAGAGAGGTTTTGCGAATTCTTATCTTCTTCTTTAAAAAAAAGTTATTTTCTTAGAAACAAGGTTAGCTATAAATTAAGTTTAACTAGTCCATCATGAAAACGAAGTCCTTTCAAGAATTCCTGAACTGTAATGGATACGATGAACATGGTTAAAAATAATATTTGATTACATCATTTAAACATGCGTAAAAAAACAAAAAACTAAATCTGCATCATAATGGTGGTAAATGTCATACATGTCAGCTCGAATTGACTGGTAACAAATATATGTTAAATATATTGTATTTTAATGAAGTAATTCACGGAAACAAACAGAAATAATAATTAGCAATCATTATAATAAAAAATATTATAATTTTCCAAAATGCTATAGACGCTTGATTTTGTTTCGTGTTTTATCGTTCGTGTGTAAGATGTTTCCGTTTAAACTGACAAGCACTGTCTTGGTAACAACTCGAAGCCTTTCTTAAAGGGACGTTTTTGACTTTGCAGCCTTTGCATTGTTTTTCTGATTAACACAGTTTTTCGTAACATTTTCCAGTCGTTCCAGTGTTCGTAGTAACTCGCTATTGACCTATAATATGTATTTTAATATGTACAGAACTTATTGTGAAGTATAATCCAGTTTGAGCTGCTACAATCATTGGGACGACCAGAAACATATGGAATATACAGACATATTGCTATTCTGAGGAAACAGATATTAATAACATGTAATAGTAAATGTTAAAAGGACTCTGTTAGCCTGAATCATATTACAGTGGCTACATAGTCAAGCAGTTTTGTATTATTAAATACAGCAAAATAATTAACAATAACTCAAATGTTATAATGCTGAACAACAATTTATCATTTGTGCGACCTATTTTATACATAACGAGTTACAGATTAGAATGGAACAAAACAGAACCTAGCCAGCATCGTCTGCTAATGTTTTCAAGTCCCCTTTAATTATTAAAGACTTAGAAATACCTTGTATAAATAGCCTAAAATTATAGAATGATACATGTACACATGTTAAACCCATGTCATGAATTACAGACCGACTGCAATCTAAACCGAAACTGCTGTATATTAATGAACCTAGAAACTATATTAACCAATAAAATGGTCTGTGTGTGGTTGCTACAGAACAAAACGTGTTCAACATAAAATTTAAAATGGGCCAGATATACAGCATGGATTTAAAAAAATGTAATATGAAGTATATTTGCCACTGAACTTTGCTATTAGTAGATATTAACTTTGCTATCATTGGCTGATGATATATCAGAGAACAATCGGAAAACATAACCAAAGCTATCATTGGTTGCTTTGGACCTTATCCCCAAAAACTTTAATGTAGTCTTTGGCTCATGTTAGGTTTCACATTAACATTAATTTTGAGATCCTGTTATTGGCTGATATGAATCTTTCAAAAGAACTCCAACAAAAAGCCCATTCTAATTAAATAAACAGAAACAGCATTTCTGGAATTGCTTTTTCTAATGAACAATAAGCACTAGATGAATGATTCTTTCTCTGTGTTGTGATTTCCCCACTGTATTTTCATTCAGTAGATGAATCCATTGACCACCAATTTATACTGATGTCTCCAAGTAAATGAATCATTATTTAGCGGTACCTCAGCACACTGAATAAACAGTGGTTAAATGATGTCAAAACCAAGGTAATGATGATACTTTGTCTAGACATGTTGGACAAGGCTTCTTTCTCTGGAATATTAACTGAATAAACCATAATGTGTCAACAGTAAAATAAATAGAGAGAAGCCATAACCAGCACAACCTGAGTTTATCAAGTGGATAACCGTGACTTTGTCCTGGGGAGTCTCCATCGCACAAGGGAAGCCGACTGCTAGTGGAGCTGTGAAGAGAACCCTAGAGGACTAGTAACCTCCAGGAGAACGAACGCACACCCTGTGAACAGTGTAACGTGTGTAATGTCAAGTGTTAACAGAGGAAGTGTCAGTGGCTGCTGCTGAGGAGTGTGTGTGTCATCTCAGAGAAACTCAGGAGTGGGTTGTCACCACAGTTACCAAGTGTCTTTAGGCCCATGTGCTGAAATGGAAGATACAGTGGGTAATTAATTACATGGAGATGATAGTGGCACTGGACAACAATTTAGAACATTTTGTAAGATTTGAAAAATTAGGGAGTTATCAAAGATGATAATTTTCCATATTAATCTGGACATTTGGATTTTAATGCTGCCCAATTTATTTTTGCAATCTGGCCAAGTTAAAGGA
>JAECMU010382970.1:0-14449 GCA_016106625.1 Dracogyra subfuscus
TTTCCCACATACCTTTCTCACATGGGCTAGGTCTATCTCACATGGGCAGATATGAGAGAAAATAACATACCTTTGAGCAAAAGTTCTCCTCTTGTTTTGAAGTTGGTAAACTGGAAATCCTGTGTAGTCCAGTCATTAATTACTTGCTTCAGCTTGGCTTCAATGTCCTTCTCCTTCACGGCTGAGATGCATATATCCTGAACAGAAAATTAAATATCACTGTAACAAATACAACCTAATTATCATATATGAAAACTATTGTTGAATTAAACTAAATAACTAATCTTGAGGGATTTAGAAATGGAGACACAATGGAAGGTTTGGAAGGGACTATATAAAAAATAAAAATATCTGGTCTTTATAGATGGTACATAAGGTTTTATTATATTTTAAATAGTGATTAATGCAATAGCAAATAGTTTGTGACTGTATTGTAATATCTGAACAACGAACAGTGGAATAGGGAAGGGAACATTCCATGTATATTAAATGCCCATCAAATTAATGTCACCGTTTATAAATGTTAAAGTGGTTTTCACAAATGCTTGTGCTGTTTCAAAATCACTGCTGTGTTTATTACAGAAATTAAAAAAGAACTTAAACTTTACAAATGTATGGGAATGACCATCAAAAGTCTTAACATTGGACCAGATCTAAAAAAAAAAAAAAACACCAAAAAAACCTTGTTTATTAATATACAGCTGTATTTCAGAAATATGTTTATTAATGATTGAATGAAACTGTAGACAGACAGTTAAACAAGACGACAGTTGCAGGCCTCACCTCAATGTCTTCTTTGTACTGCAGCAATGGTGCCTGCATCAGATCTCTTAGCTGGAAGTTCTCAGATTCCACGTCCAAAGTGTGTCCCGTTATCTGAGCAATGCGCTCCCAGTGGCGTGGCTGCATGGCTTTGTTTGACATCATCTCAAGCAGGGGACAAGTTTCATTGAAATCATCAATGGTTTTCCGCAGCTCATCATATGCCTTCCATTCTTTCAGTGCTTTAGGTAGTTTACGACACCTGTCATTATTTAAGAAAGACTTTAGTGTTATAGATCTGAAGTACAACTTACAATATTCATCTAAAAATAGAATACTGTATCAATCAAAATATATATGTATCCATTATGTTTTTATTCTATTCTGTTTGTTAATTAAGTTTAGTTTCACTTTGTTATAATCTCAAAGACAATAAATAACTTGAAAATACATTTGTTAAACCTACATGTATTAATTGTAAAACAAGAAAGCTTTAATCAAATAATAATCAGTATTTTTGTTAAAAACATTAGAACAAAATCTGGTTCCACAAGGCCTATTGATTTTTATGGCAAAATATAACAATATGGATAACCGATTCTTACAAAAATGCAAATTAATGAAAATACTGAACAGAAAATATATTCCAAGTCCCAAATTGATTTATAAATTAATAGTTTGTGTAAAAACATTCTTATATATACCTGTTCTGGAAGTCAAGAAGTTCTGTGTTAATTTTGTCAATGTCAATTTCTGACCACAGAATGTCATAGTAGCCACTGACATTCTCGAGTACAGCATTGTACAGCTGGTAGAGTTTCTGCAGGAGGTTGAGTTCCTTACGGATTCTCATCAGTTCTGGGTACTCGGTAACCTCAAGTCCAAACAGCTCCTCACCACCACTGTATGTAACGTACTTGCTCCACAGTTCATCAAATGTAGCCTGGTAGATGTTAAGACGATCTGACGCCTCCCTTGGTGTAATACCTTCTTCCATTGGTCCTCTATAATATAACAAATAGTCAGCATTGGGTCTGAAGATTGTAAAAACATTTTAGATTTATACTGCACATCTGCCTAATAAAAAATTTAAAAAATGCAAGTAAACCCAGCTACAATCCTATGAAATGTGACTTTTAAAAAAAAATAACAGAAAAATAATACTGGTTATTAATCAGCATTAGCTAGATTTAATAACAGAACCATAAATAGCTTTACTGAAAATAATGGCCGATTTACTTTTCCATTTTTCTGTGAGAAATATTTGGGGCTTTGACATTTTTAGTCAGTTTCTGGTTTGCAGCTATTATTCAATTTGAAGCACTCACTGTGTATCATAATCATCAACATAATTGTTGGCATCACCAACAAACTGTTCAACCCTCTTGAGTAGATCAGCTTTGTAGGCTGGCTGGATCTTGAACAAATGTTCTTGGACCTTGGTGGCCTACAATAACAAGATAAAGTGCAGATTGTTAAATAGGTCACACTTAGGAATCATTGATAATTATCAACATTTTACTAAAAATTTCATAACTCAATCCAAACCATCTTGAAAGAACTTTGAAAATTGTTAATTTTTAATAACTTCAGATGATACCTGTTTGTACTCTTTTATAGATTAAACTTGCCAGCAGAAATGCCACTAGACAAATTTCTGGCTATCCAGAGATCAACCCCCAGGACAGACATTAGTAGTATGTGAGTATTATTAAACATTACCTGACCCGACCCAACCCAACCCAACCCAAAATGCTTTTAATTGATGAAAGGATGCATAAGGAGTAAACAATATATAGTATACAGGACAGACAACCAAGTCTTTACAGCACAATCAGATTATGTCTTCTAAGAAATGGAATTATAAATATGTGAGTACATAATTAATTAGTAATAACAAGAATTTTGCAAAATTAAATGTATCGCCTACCACAAACGTATTTAGTATCACTCACTGTTTCATCCTTAGTTGATCATCTTAATATATTTTTAAAACAAATATAAAAAAGGGTTTTTTCATTAGGTATAATTTTAATTTATTAAATTCAAAATTTTATTAACATGCATTGAGATGAACATGCATAGATGAAATTATTAAAACCAAGTTTCACTGATCTAAGACTTAACTGTTTGTGAGAAAAATGGACATAAATGTGAACACTTAACTTCAAGCTGAACAGTAAAGATTTTAATTAAAACTTAAACATTTTAACACGTATTGTGATGAACATATATGTGCCTCTATGAACCAAGTTTCATAGGTTTAAGATTTATAGCTTGTGAGAAATGGAGTAAAAACCTAATGTTGGAGCTGAACACAGATGCTGATGCAGACTCCGCCATCATCAGAAGAGTAATATCTGTATCTCCCCTTCTGACTTCATCAAGGCAAGACAAAAGTGGGAGGTAATTATTTTTCTTTTTTCTAACTTTGCTGAGAGATACAATATATATTACCTGAGCAATTAGTTTCTTCCAGCCATACGCCAGAGTGTCTACTCTTTCGGCATTGCCATCATTGAAGAAGATGTTATATCTGTTAAGGAGAACATATGTCTCCTCAATAGGTGTGATAGTCATGTCAATCCGAACTTCATTGTTACGGATCTCATCGAGGGCAGCCATTGCTGCACGAACATCATCCAAGTCTTTGATTGGTCTCTGAAGCCTCTTCATGAGGCTGTCCATGAACTCAAGGATTTCGTCCATTTCTCGAGCACACTTGTCGTTCAGCGCCTTGGCATATGCCAGCTTCCAGGTGCGTGTCTCTGTGATCAGAGCCAGGATGAGTGGTTCAGTTGAAAACAACACAGAGCCAACACGGAAACTTGGGACAATTTCTTCTACATCCTGTTCCAGTCGCTGAAAATACAATTCTACTATTAGGAGGAGTAATTATTATTATTATATACCTATTCAATCTTACATTAGTGATAAAGACATTTTGTAAATGGGGAATTCCCTTTTTGAATTTTTTTTACTGGAGTTTTTTTGTTATTTATGTCATATATGATGTACAAATTATGTCACAATATATTTGAAAGATTACATAAGATTGCTGCAGAGTATGATTCTTAATGTTAAAGGGACATTCCCGAGTTTGCTCCATTGTAAGATGTTTGATATGTAATTAGTTGTCAAAAAGTCTCCGTTAGTCGATAACATCTTAAAACTTGCAGAAAACTCAGGAATGTCCCTTTAAGTAAATTTTTAAAAATAAATAAAAGTATGTAATAAATACAGACCTTCATATGTTATTTTTGCTTCCTATGTATTGCACTTGTTTATTTTGGTCAAAATAAACTCGAGCAATAAATAGGAAACAGCAGTGAGAACAATGTATGTGAAGTTCTGTATATTTATGAAACAAAGCTGTATCACAAGGAAATGTGAATCTGTCTCTTAAAGTATTGTGAATCTATCACCTCTGAGAGAGTTATCAATTTACAACTTCAAAATCTTTATTGAACAGAAATGAGAATACTCCAACAAAGAACTGTTAACATACTAGCTCAGAGAACTATGAATCACACTTCTACTACAAGTCTACTAAAGAATATACATATAACTTATGTAATGGATTAACCTAGACCTAATTAATAAAACATATATCCAGGAAACATTTAAAGAAATTGTTCTAATAACATGATAGAACTTGCTTCAATAAACTGAAATAACAACATTATTACAGAGAAAGAAATCAAATATACTAATAAATGCAAAATGACTCTCAAAATCTGTCACCTGATAATATCTGATCTGTGCTTCGATTTCAGACATGATTGGCTTGCTGGCCATAAAGTTCTTCACTTTAGTTTCTGGCTCCTGATGTGAGACAAAGCAAATAAAAGGGATACAAGCCACTGTTATTATATGTTTCAAAAATAATAAATAAAAAATGTTTAATAAAAAATTAAAACAAAATAATAATTAATAATAATGTTTTAATCTATATATAAGTAAATTAAATGAAGTTAATAACATATAATGAACATAATTCTAAACAATCAACAGATTTGTCACTATTGTTACTTTATATTCATTAACAAGGAAAATAAAATAGAATAAGCAGAAAATCTGGGTTCTTAAAACACACTCATAATTCATACATGACATACTAGTAATAGCAAAATGAGCAATATACTTGATTAAATGTCTGGTGGAATTGACAAAAAACCCTGCTCGTTTGAAAAGAATTGTTATGCTATTTATAGTGGAAGCATGTAAGTTTGAAACACAAAACCACATAGTAGAATGATACATATTTAATGGCTAGATTTTAAGTTATTTCCATGCTTATATACAATTACAGTTCAAACTCGCTGTCCTTGACACACATCTCAGCTGCTTGGTTAGTTTTTGGTGGTTAGTGAGAGAAACATTGGTGTAGTGGCCATACAGCTACCAAGTGAATCATTACAACTCTCTCTGGGTTGGAGCTTTTAGTTCAATGGCATAACCATTATGGTACCAAGGCAAGTTCTGCTGCCACCAAAATGGCCAGTTTACAGACATACCTCTTTCCAAAGCTCGGAGTACTTGGTGAAAGTGTTGATGGACTCCTGGACATCACTCTTGAAGGTGCTAATGATCGAGCTCAGCTGGATAACAATCTTCACTATGTCCTTGTGTTCACTTATCACCTTGTGCAGCGGCTTCGCCTGAGATGTTGGAACAAACTTGGATGCCTCGTCATTCTCGGCAGCCATAGCCAATTCCAAATCCTAGTTAAAAGTAAATTCTTATTTCAATACTTTCATAATTAATAGCGAAAAATGAATTATTTTAATACTGTCTATTTAATAGGCAAAAACCAGATTTATGTCAATAGTCTGTTAATTTGATGAGCAAATACACTCTCTGTTCTATCAGCAAAAAACAATCTATTATAACATTTCGCATGTAATGACTGATAAAACCCATTACATGTTTTAATTCTGAGAACAATGTCTGAAAAACCTACATAAACACACACTTTTTGTTTAAAAAAGAAGAAGAGAGATTAAAAAATATTTATCTTATACTCTCATCACAGGATTACTTAATAATGACTTAGTCTAGTGAAATACGTTTTTATTTTGAAAGGGTAAATTATAGTATATTAATGAACGAATGACCCTTTAATAAGAATAACTTTAAAATTGCTCTGATATTATTTATTACTAGGCACTAATATCAGCATGGTACTTTCGTGTGCAAAGCTATACAAATAGAACATAATTTTTAAAAATGAAACAAAAAACAAACAAAATCAAAGTGATTGAATGTGAAACTTTAGCAGGTGTTTGGCTATTTGATAAGACATGATCATTAGGTAAGCAGCTGATGTGACTGAAACATTACCATTAATGTAATAACAAAATTTTAATAAAAACGTACTGTTTTAATTAAAGAATAAAACAAATAAAAACAATCTTGTTAAATTCATAATATTTTAATTTAATTGTTATAATACGGTACCCAATTTATTCATTTTCTGCATAATTATTTATATATATATCTCATTGTAGTTATTTAAATTATATTTAAACATTAATTGTTTACATTGTTGTACCAGATGTATTAATTAATATTTCAAATGTTGAAAATTAACTTTTTTAAACATACATGTACATGTATGGACAAAATTATTTAATAAAATTTGATTTAACATTACTAAATTAATAAAAAAATCTCTGAAACAATTGCTTTGAAAACAATATTACACACTAGCCTATAATAACAGTAAACCTATTTATATAGTAAATTAATGAATTTATTTTACTACAGGCATAAAAAAATGGATCCAAAAAAGAAGCACAGATTTAGTGAATAAAAAATAAGACAGAGATTTGCTACAAAATTTGCTTTAAAAATATCTACTGCAAGTCTCACACTGTAGAACATAACACTAACCTTCCTATATTGCACAGTATGTTGCAACTAAAACAGGCAATTAATAACATTATATAGCAAAGGTCATTTACAATGTTTGGTAATATAATAAATAACTTAGCCTCTACTAAGGAGATTCAAACCAGAGACTGTATGAGCAAAATCATGCATTTTGCTAACTATATAGATCAATACAAAAATTCACACTACAATTGTTACAATAATAATAAAGTGCTGTGCCTGAACTTTAAATGTGTTGCAGTTTCTAAATTCAAACCTTATTCTCACTGGATTAAAATATATTTTAAGTGCCTTGTAGTACACAGATAAAGGTGCTTGTTTGTTGATTGTTTTCTTTGTTTGTTTAGTCAGAAAAAAGCTATTTGAAATTGTCAATTAGTTTTCATGCATCTATGTATTAAGAATAAATATATATAAATAAATCCATAAAATAAAAACAAAGATAGTTTACACAAATAAAAGACGATCAATGAATTACAGTGAACTGTATTATAAGTTAGGATTCACAAAAGCTTCAGAAAGTCGAGAAAAAAGATGGCTGTTGGGATGTTCCGACCAGTCTACTTATATAGGAGGAATAGGCCATTTGTTGAGGTCAGGTTAAGTTGAAAATAAAATAAAATTTGTATGTGATAGCATTGAAAGTTGAGGGAAAAGAAGGGGTAAGAATAAAAAGAAAAAAGATGGAAAGTCATTCATCCATAAGACTGAATCATAATCTCTGAATTAAGTACTCTGAGAGAAGTAGAGGTCTTGAGGCTAAGTTTACTGAGGATCAGTTATCAGGAAAAGGAAAACAGAAAAGAAAGAGGAAAGCCATTTTATAGAACATTTTTCAACATACTCAGACAGAAGTGGAGCTAGCATGTAAGGCAGAGTATACCACTATAAATCTACTATTACTTTTTAAAGCTTTAGAATGCAGTGGTCAGAATGTTATTAAGGTAGTTGAATATTGCAGGATAGATGATATTTAGAGTGTTTGGTCCAATTGAATATTTTTTACCATCAAACGTTCAAGTTTTAGAATGGATTTAGATGTTTAATTGAGATGCAATAACCTGTAATTATAGCAAGTTCATTTGTATTACATATATTTATAAGAAAAATCAAACTATACTACAATGCAATTCTAAAAAGTACTAGTTAGTATGTTAGCATACTACATGTAAACAAACTCTACATGTATGTTAAAGTACCAAAAGGTAGTATAATTTTGTTATACTATAAAATACTATATGTTTTGTAGACAATGGTATTATAGTATTAAAACATACAATATGTTACTGTATTAAAACAAAAAGTAACAATTAAATGAAAAAAAGTATTTTTTTAAATGTGTTAGATGAAACAAACAATAAAAACACTAGAAAAAGATTACTAGTATAGACAACTGAGCTTATAAACCATTCTACACAAGTACCTTGCTACAAATGATGTGCACTCTCTCCATTAAAAGGTGATCAAGATATTTTCAGTTTCTTTTGACCAAACAATATATATATATATATTAACAGCATAACTTGCACCATACAATTTACTAGCAAAATGTATTGATAATTTATACCACTGAATGATTCTGACACAAAAAGTGCAAAATCCTTATAACAATACATTTGTATTTACGATAGAATATGTTCATAAAACTCTAAAGATTGAATTAACAGCTTGATCAAAACATTCCTCTTCTGCAAACTTCATGACTGTTATTCCTTATTTTCCAAATTTCAAATAAATTATTTAAAAGGATTTTTTATGACAATCACCAGAAAACTTAAGTGTCTAGGAATTTTAGCAGGGGTATAGGGTCTAGACTATGGCAAACAAAGTTTATAGGGATTCCAAGATATTGAACAAAAATAATTTTACTTGAACAGGGCAGTTTTGACATCAAAACCCTTCCCATGCAAATTCGCCTGATCATATTAAAAAGTAAAAGAAGATTTAGAATTTTCTGAATGAAATAAAGTGTTAATTTACATTTTGAAAACCTTTTTGGTTGATGAAAGCCCAAATCTTAAATAATAGACAAAAAAAAAGAGACAAAAACAAAGATTCTCCTACACTCCTAGATTGTGCATATGGTCAGGAGGAAATGCACAACATATTGTTTTTAACCTATATCTTTTTTATTATCAAGAAAGAGAGATACAAGCAGTATTAACATTGAACTAGCTTTGCTACACTGAAAGCCAAGAAAAACTGGTGTATATAATTGAAGAAACTTTAAGTTTTCACTTTTAATGGGTTATTGTACACAAACATGTTTTGTTGTTTGTTTTGTTTTGGATTTTTTTTTTTAATATCTCTGAATCCCATGCTTTTCATATTTTACATATTCTAAAACATAGAAACCACCAGCTTTTCATTTGGCATTTATCATAAATACCTTGATATTTACATATATCTTCCACATATCATTTCCTAATTTAATAAAAGCATGCAAAAATCATAATAAAACACCAAAATGCAATTGATACACATGTCTAGGTGTCTAGATACTGAATATAATTTCAGCTTCCCATTTAATCCTTATGCCTGAGAAGTATGTTCCAATATATATGTAATTAAATGGTGACAGTTCAACATAAACATTGTCAATGAAACAAAATGCTTAACCATGAAAAAATAATTCATAGAAAATTAGGAGCTACGAAGAGTTAGAACTTAATTAATGATGAAATGTTGTAAACCCATGCTATAAAAACGCAGGTTTATAACATATTTCATAAAGGACAGGCAATTTGTAATGCTTCAAAGTGAGTTGGTTGTTCTTTTTGTTATCCATCGTTGTTTTTATCAATTTATTAAAATATAGATTATTTTACAATTTTATCAGCTATTATGTCATATACAACTATAAGCACACCCATAGAATAGTAAAATCAAATATTTTAATAAATTTCAAAAAAACGTGTATAATATGTTTCTAATCAAATTACTTATCTTTAATTACAGTGTTCTCGCTGGGTGAAATTTAAAGGAGGGCGGCCACGTGGCACCACACCCTTCAAAAAACAATAATGGGGGGAGCTTGGTTACCATATATCGTTGTTGGTCGATTTTGTGGACAGATATATTCATTATTTTGCTTCTCAGTATTTGGTACAAAAAAGCTGAGACGAAATACAAGCAGACTCCTCTTTTAATACCTGTTTTGCAGAACCAATCAAAGTTTTAATATTATTATTTTAATAAAGATTTCAAGGTATATGAAAACATTTATCTTAATTTTATTTCCATTTTTATTGACTTAATCGATCGCTTTGATATTGCCAGTTAATAAAACGTAGTTTCATTTTTGTAAAGGTGGTGTATTTATTAGTTGGCACCCAAGATAAATGAGTTTAATTATACACACTACCACTTCCATTGTTTTTTTATAAGCAATGATATCCTCCTAAAATTAAAAGTTTATAATATTTTATAAAGAACTGCTGAATACACAGAATGACAGAAATTACTGAAAGTAAAAATCATCAGTTACAACCAATTATATCTGCAATTGAGGACAAAATATCAGATGATAATCAGTGGAAAAAAAAGACAGAATGATCGTTCTGATCACGTGACTAAATTGCCACCAAATAAGTGGTTTTTTCAATCTGAGACTGGCGAATCCATAAACAATTGTTTATTTCATAGCTCAAATAAAATATAACTTTTACTGTGTGTATCAAACATACAAATGGATACAGGTATGGGATAAAATAGAAGTTGTTAAAAATACTGTAAAATTATGTTATGGTTTTTCATCAGTCACTTTTTCGTACATACAACACAGCTTGTTTCCTTTGATGTCTGTGTGCAGAATGGTCGATTTTTTTCTTATGCATTGAAAAAAATGTTCATTTTGAAATAGCTGAGATAGGTGCTGTAAAATATAGTATGGTGCGGAAAAATAAAGAGGGGCAATCAAAAATAAAGGAAGGCAGCAAGAACGTGAAAGGAGGGCAGCAAAATGCAATAGCAGGGCAGGGTGCCCAACTTAAATGGAGCAGCAAGAACACTGAATTAAAACTTATTTTAGTGCAATGAAATTTGAAAAACTTTATATAACATAGGTGCCATGGTCAGTGATTAACTGGCACAAAAGTATTATTTCTTTACTTATTTTTATAACTTAAAAAATAAGATCATGACAGCATTAGAATTTCATTAGGAAAACAATCATAATTTAAAATATATTTGCAAATTTATAATTATTTTGACAGATGTAGCAAACAACCAACCACTAGTCCTTTCTTAGGTCAGCCAAAGAGTGGCAACAGAACCAACTGGCATAATTTGAAATTACCCAAGACACATTACCTCTGATGGCAATAAATCTGAATACTTACTTTATATTACTAGTTAGTAGTGCTCATCACATTTATACAGGTGCTGATAAAATTAATTAGATATTATATTTTTAGTGGCATACACACAGTAGGAAAACATAAATTTTTTATCAATGCAGAAACAAATTTCACTCTGTTAGATTTGGGTTAAGCTTTCACACAGAAATAAACACTGTGCAAGATACAACAATTTGTTATATAAGAATATATATTTATTTGTGTGTGCTATAAAAACTGTGTTCAGTTAAACAATCTGCAACGGACATAAATCAAATATATATAACTATACTGATGTTCCATCTCAATATAAACTAAAATCTCTTCTTTTGTTTTTTTCTTTTGTTTTGATTTTACTGTCATTCAAGTAAATTACCATTACAACTTACAAAGTTAAGACAAAATGTTTGTTTCTTGAAGCCCGATCATATTTTTAAACACAGCTATTGTATATTGAACATATATATATCCTGCAGTTGATTCTCCAACACTCTTGCAACAAATGCTACTTCAATGTGAGTTTCATCAATGTTAAAGCCAAATGTATTTGATCACAAATTCCAATACAAACAGTTATCTGAGACCCTAGACTGACCTTCTGCTGTTGCCCCTGCAACTGTCAGATATCCAAAATATTTAATTATACGAATGCCCATCTCAATAAAAAATAAAACTTCCTTTCTTTTGACTTCCATTCAAATAATTTACCATTACAAATTCAGTTAGTCAATAAACCCTGATAACAAAGTTAAAGATAAATGTTTCTTGCATGAAACTATCACATTCTTAAGCAATACATAGTATATTTACAGTATATCCTACAACCGATTTTCCTCACACCTCTTTTGCAACAAATGAGTTTCATCTGAATGTTAAAGTACAAAAGGTTATGTGAGACCCAAGACTGACCTTCTGTTGTTGCCTCTGCTGCAGCAGCTGGTGATCCCACTGTGGGATGTCCTGGGAGGCCTTCAGAATGATCTGCACAGCCTTGTTCAGAGAGTGCTGGAGATCATCCAGGCTTGGCTTCATCACAACGTTCGGTATGGCCAGCACAACATCCACCTTGAACAGAGGTGGCTTGGCATCATCCTTTTGGTCATCAACGATAGAGTAACGGTTGGACGCCTGCAGACGCCGTTTGATGGCATCCAGTGAAAGTCGTGTACCTGCACAAATGGAGAAAGAGATTATTTATATTTGTTAAAAAAGGTAGACAATTACATTATAGTTTTACTAAACTATTTATAGAACTGGTATTTTTTTAAACTATGCAAATTAGGAATTTGAAATCTTGCCAAAATAGATCACCTACAAAGGAATTCAGGAAATAGTATTATTACATCAGATGCAGTGCAAAATTAAGATACCTAGGGAAATACAATAACTAGTGTTTTATTCTCTGTGGATAGACAAAACACTGGTCTACATAATAACAAAAAAGCAAGTAATTCATGGTCAGAGTTTTCTAACAAAGAGACTGTCAAATTAAAATTGCATTTCTTGAAAGATATTGATACTTTGCAACCAGGAATTAATGCTTTAAAGCTATATACAGAATATGCCAATGACAGAAACTATATATAGGACCTCTGTATATCAAGCTAACTATTTTCATACATACAGTGAAACCCCTCTAAACCAGACACCCTTGGGACCATGTGGAATGTCCGATTATTAGAGGTATCAAGTTCAGAGAGGTTAAGTTCTGTACTAATTATTAAAAAAGGACCATAAAAACTTCTGGGTTTGAGGGAATTCCGGGTTACAGAGGTTTCACTGTATAAACAAAAATTTTAAAAATAAATAAATAACATATTAAAATTTGCTTACTCTTAACAAGTGCCTCAGTGTTCCTCTGAGTGAAGGTGTTGAGTAAACTACAGTAGCAACAGGATAGACACTCCTGACATCTCTGTTTCTTGTTCTTTGGGTCAGGGTGAGTGCACGCCCAGTTCTCCTGTGGTGAGAGGTTCACACGTTCTGCTGGTGACAGCTTCTCCATCAGAGTGGCAACCAGCTCATTCACTGAACGCTCAACCAAGGCACTTTGACTAAATAGAAACACAAACTTATGAAGAATTTCCCACAGATTATCTTGAAGTCAATATCTGTGTCCTCTAGTATGATTAATCAGTATTGTGATAAATAAAAATGCATTTATAACTTCAATATAAAATGTTCTATTAATAAAAACCAATCATGAGTTTTCTCCTAATAATGTCATTATATACTGACAAAATTATCAGAACATTTCAGTTTTAAACACTTAATTTTTATCAAATTGATAATACAAAAGCTATACCAATTCAAATTGCATATTTGGACAATATGGTTAAAAGAAAATGTTTTGGCAAATAGGCTGTAAACTCACTAAAAAGAAAGAAAAAAGAGTATCGTCTGATACAAATATAATATGGCAGATGATTAATGAGTCCATAAAACATGTGTCAAAAACCTAGAAACAAGTTCCTTAGTATATTAATATTTTTAACTCATTACTTACATTGCTAGTGATTCTGAAGCAGTTTTCACAATGTCATTTGTCATATCAAGGAATTTGTCTGATGATACAGCCTCCTCTTCTGGCAAGTCACACAGAGCGGTGATTGACATATCCTGAAGAACTGCCTCAATGCGACAGTCAAGGATGTCACTCACAGTTTTCACCAGTTTCTCCAGTTCTTTGATCACTTCATGGATCTTCTTCACATCTACAGAAACAATTATGTTGATCATTGCATTAAAAAGCTTTATCTCTGACATTTGATAATAAACTTGGGATATTTACAAACACAAACAATACTTTTTTTCAAAGATAACAAAAACTTAAGTTTACAATTTACACTTGGGTGCATCAACATTTTGTCTCCTTCAGTTCTGGACAAATGTAGACTTCCACAAAATCAGGATTGTCTAAAGTGAAATACAGACCTACAGGAGACAAAATGTTGATGCACCAAAATGTCAATTGTAAACTTAAAGGAAACATGTCACGTGACCTATATTTGGCACCAACCATGTACAATTAATTATAAATTGAATCATCTAAAAAATAATAATAATTTTTTTTTAATTACTTAAAATATCTCCGTAAAGAAACAAGATACAAGCTCTTAGCGGAAATTGCTGATCTTTAATGAGCAGGGCAATCACGAGGTCTGTGACGTCAGAGATGCGTAGCTTGATCTGACACTTACACTTCAAAGCATTAGTCCATACCACTCGTACAGAATCTAAAGACTTGCACAGCTTACCAAAACAATGAGTGTTCGTTCACAAAACGTTTTTCCGTATCAATTTGTGCTGTTAGTAAATGAAGAACGATACATAGAGATTATTATACGAGTGTTTTTCGGTATCGTCAATATCATATATTAGGAATAAAAATTGTATTATGCGAGCCTCTGGCGAGCATAATACATAATTTTTATTCCTAATATATGATATTGACG
>JAECMU010382970.1:14524-30114 GCA_016106625.1 Dracogyra subfuscus
CGCCATTACATTATTTGAGGAGGCGTGGTTAATGAAGATAGCAAGTGAGGGCGTGGCTTGTCAGAGGGACACAACTCAAATACTAAAGTAGTTAATTATCGAGACTTTCTGTCCGTAGAAAAACTAAAAAATTTTAGCTATCTTCACAGTCTCGCCTCATAGTCGGTTCCGACAATATTTACTAAATATTCTTTGGCATTGTTTCCTTTGTCAATAACCCCTGTTATCGTGCCCTCACCCCTACCGTCTACTGATACAGATTCGCTTACTGGGAGAGAAGCCATTTTGATTTGTTTGCATTTTTGGGTGTCAATCATGCTGGTCACATGACCTAATTTGTATAGTTATCCGATTCTCAAAGTATGGTGATACCAAAAATATCAGACACTTTGTTTCCATTGGATGACTTACTCATTATATGATAAATTTACTTAAGACAGTGATACTGAAGGAAAAACGGATAGCAAGTCAGAGGGTGGGAAAACCGATGGTCCCAGACCAGATAGGTCGACCAATTTACAGCCCGGAGCCCGAAAGTAACCCGGAGACAAAACCAAAACCTGGTAGCTAATGCCAAGGTGTATGCTGTTCATATTTAGCATCAAGATACACCTCGGTATGATGTATTTAAATATGTAAAACATATAAATGTAGGACAAACATTTTCTATTTTATTTATTTATTTATTTTTAATAGAAAATATCACATTTTTTATGTTTGTTTAAAACACTCTAATTTACAAGGCGCTTCGATTTCATTAACCTGACTTGTAAAACAACATAAATGACTTGATAGTATAATAAACTATTTAACTAAATATATTTCAACAGAACGAAATGGGGTTATAGTATTTTTCTCTTCTTAAAAAAACCCCCATCATATTATTAGACCTATTCAGGCTATTGGTAGGGTGCGTTAAGAGTAAAAACGACCACTCACGATATCCAAGTGATAATTGGTCAGTTTTGTAATTTTAGATGGAAAAGTCTACTTTATCAAGGGTTTTACAGAATTATTTACAGTAATGAAGCAGGGCGGTTGATAATGTCCATTAACATTGTACTATAGTCGCGACAGGTTATGCCACAATACCCTGTGATCTTAAAAAAACTAGTAAGTATTTTTGTACGTAGGTCTACACAATGGCAATTACTTACCTGGTCAATACCTTGAAAAATACACCTGCCCACCACGGAAAGAAAGAACCAATTAACTAAAACAATATTCTGATTCTCAAGTCAGTCCGTGGACGAAACAATAATTATTTCGACACCGACAGTAGTGGTTTATTTGTATTGAACTTCGTGTGAGTGTTGTTGAATAAATCTTGAAATCTTGTTACTTGGGGCTTCGGGCGATGAGGAATGTTTTTGTAACGTACTCCACCCGAAGATTTAAAAACATTATTTAATTATTATTTTGTTCTACACGTTTATAAAAAATTTTTTAAAAAAAATATATATATATATATATATATATATATTTAAATACATCGTACTGAGATGTATCCTCATTGCAAATTCCATGTTTGTATATGCCATATTTAATTACTTATTGACGTTTCCTTCTTCAGACGCTGAATACTGATTTTGTTATGTATGGCTACAGCCCTAACATGAAAAATGTTTGGGGGGGTTTTCTCCAAAAAAAACAATAATATTAAAAAAATCTAATTTTTTTTAAACATATATAAATACATCATGTTTAGGTATATCTTTATGGCAAATATGTACAATGTACACCTCATTCGCAACAGAGTACTGTTTTTGTCTCGAGCTGTAAATAGGCTGACACCAAAGTACTATGCGGTGTTGGTGTCCAATCTTTTCTTTTGCGATCAAATACACGTGTCTTTCTTTGGATACAATTCTTTGAAAAACCGTAAAAAGACAATCCCGATCGTTTAGACTATTTTTACACCCAAAGGCCGCACAGTACCGCATTGTTGGCCTGAAAAGATCTAAGTCCCTTACTCCATATATAAACAGTTAACAACAATGGAAGAGTATAGCGGCTCTGATGTCACTTCCAGGTTTTTTCCAAACGCTCACAAATAAATATGCATAAATCGTATTTTGATACTGATCAGTGTAATTTCTTCGTTTTAAGTTAACTACACATATTTTTTAGTTAAAAACTTATTTGTATATTATTTTTCTTTTAAAATGAGATATAATATGGTCTCGTGACATGTTTTCTTTAAGTCTTTGTTATTTTTAAAACAAATTATGGTTAGAGTTTTTGAAATTACATTTTAATCAAAACCCCATGATCCCTCTTTGGACAAAATTATTTAACTTGAGCTTTAATACTTACAGTCCTCAATGTTGAGTGAGCTCCACGTTAGCATGGTAATTCCAGGTTTGATGGCATCCTCTACACGGTTCTGGAATGGCTTCATCAGAGGAAGAACCACTGGAGCCAGGTCTGTGATTATCTGTTTGTAGCCTTTCAACATTTCTTGTAGTCTGATGTATTAAACAGTACAATCTTTAGTACACAGCATCTATCATAGCAATTGTTAAGACAATGGACATGCAAATAAATGCATTATTCCACAACAAAATTATAATGTTACTCAAAATTGGTGTTAACAAAATCATAATCTTTCAGCTTGTTAGTTCTAAATAGATGCAAATCCCTTTTAATAATTTCAGTAACCACACCTGAACACTATTAAGTAAATATATTTTGACAATAGTATAGTTGTCTGGGAATAACAGTCCTTATGATATGATGTGAGAAATTATTCTCGCTCATGTGTGCTCATGTAAAAACTATTTCCGTCTGGGTGAAAACCGCTCACCTTGTCACACGCCAATATCACTCATTTATTTACTCAAAACTTGCTGTGAATTTGTACACTGAGTAACTGCTCTCCTGCAAAAGTTCCAGAGAACCGTTTTTTGCTCACCATAATTTTTTGTTCATGCTAGGGTGTCATTAAACATTAATTCATTCATTGCTCACCATCGACTTTCAAACGATAAACACATATATATAATAAAAACCTGACATATGTAGCCTCGCTGAACTCAATATAGTTAATTGCACAAACCTTCCTTGTAATATCATTAGTGAAAATAAGCAATTACTTGACATTGTGTGATCGGATTTCCTCTTCCTTGACAATCAGTTCCTTGGCAGGGTCTGGAATATCAAGTTTCAAAGACTGCATACATTTTGCCTCCTGTATGAGCTCCATTATCTGAGGGTCAAAGTTGACAAAGAGTTCCCCAGTGTCAGGGTGTCTGACAAGAAGTGATGCCTGAAGTCCACTCCTGGCTGCTTCTATCGCACGGATCCATCCACGATAATACAGCATCTGCAAAAACAGCAGTTATTGAAATTAAAAATAGTGGATGGATGGATGGATGGATGGATGGATGGATGGATGGAATGAATGAAATGAATGAATGACAGGATTCATGTGTGGATCAACTGGACAGAGCAAAATATAATAAATTATTGGATGGACAGACATGTTAATGAAAAAAGATCTCTTGCAAAATATCTTGAGTATTTAATAAGATGACATTTTTAGAGTGAAATTACAATCAATTCCAAACTGAGATACTGCTAAAATGATTGCTCATTCAGAATTCATCCATGTTTTTTAAATTAACCTTTAATGGTTGTATTTAAAAACTTAAATAAATATTCAACCAATATTCAATCCTTGTTTCTAAATTGTTAAATTACCTCGTATTCCAGCAGCACTCCAGCCATCTTGTTGTAATTGCGAATAACTTTCTTTGCTTCAGCATTCTAAAATTAAAAAACAACAACTTTACACACAAAAGTTTTCAGTGTTAAAAATAACTGATTCTAATGTCCTATAGTAACTTCAGCACTTTATTTTGTTTAATATTGTAATATAAAAACTAAATCTCTTATATCATTTAGCACAATGCATACTCATTCAATAGCCATTATTTTCATTAGATCCAGTGAGTTGTTCAATGCTCGTTATATATATACCATTACTACAAGTTACATACACATATATGTAATGAACTACAGAAAACAACCTTAAAATAACTAAAACCACAATTAGTTTTACCTTTAAGATATCTGGTTTGCTTTTGAAACACTTCATTGGAGCCTCAATTTTTCTGAACAGCTGTCGTGCCCAGGAAATCTTGCCAGCAATTGGCGGGTAGTTCCGTGGGATTGGTGGGTCAGACTTGAACTTCTGGTAGACTTTCCTGATAGACTCAAGGTCTCTTCCATAGTTGGATATCAGTTTCATGTACTTTTCATTCAGGTCCAACTGTGCTCCTCGGATTCCTTCAAACTTCTCCAGCAACTCCAGAGACTTCTCAGTCTGAAGTAAAAGGTTTTTTTTTTTCTTTAATGACACCACTGGAGCACATTGATTTATTAATCAGTATAAAGTAAGTAACATACATGGTTTTACATCTATTTAAGAACATTTTGCATCAAACCAGCTCTACTACAGAGATCTGCAATAATGGCGGGGTGGGTGGGTGGGGGTGTAAGAGGATGTCAGAATTGTGGAGACCGTTGGTTGTGGCATAACTAATACCTAATCCTTATCACACTAAAATGAAATTGCAACTGGTTTTAAACCTATTGAATATGAATTAAAACTAAACATCAATAGCAAACAACAAACAAAATAATGATTTGCTTTACCAATTTTTAACCATGTGTTAAGTACAAGAACAGATTTACTTGACCAGTATTAATAAATGATTAATCAACATACTGTCAGTGATCTCTGAAACCAGGAATCCATAAAGTGCTGAATGGCCAATCGCAAATTGTCAACCTGGTTACGAAAATCCAGATAATCTTGATCAAACTGAAAAAGAAACACAGTAATTTATAAATCATGACATTGAGTATTTGCTGAGGAATGCCAACTGACTAATAAACTTAAAATGAACTTAAACAATACCTTCTCAACAGATATTTTAATGTCTTTTTAAAAACAAAGTCTGTTATATGTCACATTAATTAACATATAAAGGAAAACCAGCATTGTGAGTACTGCTATTTAGCAATATATAACCTCTACCAGGATCATAAAATTTTCTTATCTCCTAATTTCAAGGGCCATAACTGTCTAGAGGTTCTAGAATACAATGGCTCGATGTCGGCCAGTGGTTTTTGGATTTTTTTAAAAGCTACAATTGTAGTACAAAAACAAAAGAAACATCTACAAATAAAAATAATTAAT
Organism: Dracogyra subfuscus; assembly: GCA_016106625.1. Lineage (NCBI taxonomy): Eukaryota > Metazoa > Mollusca > Gastropoda > Neomphalida > Peltospiridae > Dracogyra > Dracogyra subfuscus. Next base: position 19,731 of record JAECMU010382970.1, read on the forward strand.
TTGCTGTCACATGCAATATTTTACTAATAAGGTATAAACAATGAAAAAACAAAAGTTCACTGTATCACCGCCATTTTCTATTTTGCACTGAACCCAAACATTTGTTACTCTAATACTAATATTAGTACAGTGCAAGAGTAATATGCAAAACTGTAACCAGTCTTTAATTAGTTTAAAGGTTGCAAGCCACCATTTACAAAAACAGTAATAAAAATAAATAAATTAAATACACAATAGAAAAATTAATAAAGTATCTACATTGAAAAATTACTTGTGTGGTGGGTGGGGTGGGGTTTGAATGCTACATATTAATGGGTAACTTTGTTCTAAACTAATGAGAAGTGTTTGCATGTTTTTTTAAACATACCATAAAATATACCTAATGAGCATGTTGTGTAAATTGAATTTATTAAACATGATCTTAGTATGCAAAATGTATATTAAAAAGTTAAATATTTAAATTTACTGGGTTTTTTAGGTTTTATCAACAATTAAAATTGGGCAAGTGAAGTTTTCACCATGGCCTATGAATTTTCAAATCCACTGGCTCATGGCAAGTGATTTTTTAATTTTTATTCTAGAACCCCTGCTGTCAAAAATGGGTAAATTGCCATCAAAGTCAAACATGATCTGTAACAGTACATATAATAAACGTTATACATAAAATTTCTCCTCATATTTTAAAGATTGCAAAAACAAAGTCCAGAAAATGCAATGTGGAAGAGATGGAAGGACAGACAGGACAGAGGTGAAAGCTGTAGTCCAATTCGCATGAATTGGTAAGGGATTGTTTAATACAAGCAAATTCAGAGAAATAGAGAAAGCTGATGTAATATAGCTGTTCCTTCAGACTATACAGTAAGTTCTACATACACAATTAAACTGAATTTTAAATTCAATTGATTATATACCATTAACATCTTCCCATCATAATAAACAATCAAATGAAGTATATGAAAATCCTTTGAAAAGATAAATGATTTAATCCAAACAGACTATTTTGGATTACTTTATACAGCTCTGAAAGGTCTAACTGGTGTAATAACTTACCTCAGTTTTCCTGTGGTCAAGAATATCATAATTCTTTTTGCGGGAGTTGTCGACAATTGTCTTGTAACGTACAACAATGGTGTCAATTCCTTCAATTTTGAGATCAGGCAGACTGGAGAATATTTCAATGGTGTTCACCATGTCTAAAATCTTGTCCAAGCGCTTGCAGAATGTGTCAAACTTTCCAAAGATGTAGTTTTCACTAAAAGAGATCACACAAAAACTCATTAATATATAGCATAAAAACAGGAAAACAATTCACAAATTACATAATGTTTTGTATTTACATGTGTTTAAGAAATCTTAAATTAATACCTGTATATTTGTACATTTTAAAGTTCTTTCAAGTTTAATTATTGGTATATTTTGGAAACACATGACTGATTACATTACATCAAGATTTTCTGTTAATATTAACAAACTGAGGTCAGCTACAAGATGTTAATAAATATCCTACAACTTTTACAGGTGGATCCATCATTTCAAGTGACAATTTTTTAATATTATTTTAGAAAAAGAACACAACCACACTTCCTTCTAAACCCGCCCACGCAAAAAACAACAAAAAACCCAACAAAACCCCAACAAAAACACATACAAAACACAGTAGCTGAACAAAAGGTGAATGAAGTGACTAATAAACAAATTTACAGCAAATAATTATTTTATCAGAACTGACTTACACAGAAGTGACCAGTGTGTATCTCACCTGAACTCGAACTGTCTCTCATTGGGGGTTTGTTTCAGTTTCTCCTTGGTTTTCTGAAACTGTTTCTGGTATTCTTCATTCAGCTGGATGCACTGGTTCATGCGTTGCACGAGGATGTGTCTGAAAACCACATCCATATGTTTACTATTTCATACCTTGAAATCTAGTTTGTTAACACACTAGTCAATCGTTAAATTTAATCAGTAAACATTTTTACAGTTATACTTCAAATCTAAACTTAAAAAACACATAATATATTCTCTATTAAATGTATAAATGGTATTTTATATTTGTCTACAGGATACTGCAAATATGCACTGGTATCGTAAGGCTAAATTTGTTATTCAATAACATAATATATGATATATATGTACATAATTTCTCCAGGATTGGAAGATATGACTCATTGCCTACTCCATTCGCCATGTCTATTCAAATATGTCCTGTTCAAATACAAATAGATTTTAAAATGACTTAATGTAGTACATACATTTTTAAATTACTTAATGTAGAAAATACATTTTAATATGACACTTTATGTAGAAAAAGTACTGAATCATGAAAAAAAAAATTTGATTTCATTTGACAGAAAAAATCTACGAACATTTTTCCTTAATATAAACTGCTAGATACTGTAGATCCTGAAATTAACGTATCCATAAACTAATATGAGTGATGGTGGGCAGACTAAAATGCAAAATGAAATTAATGTGAGTGGTCTCCCTTTGAAATATTACTTTCTTAACACATGTCCGTGTACTTTTCAATTAAATCTGAGATGCAGGCGTCTGCAATGAGATCTCACTAACGTGATGTACACATCAATGAACCTGTTTAGTCCCTAGTGTTTTGGCGATATCAACTCAAAGCATACATTTGCAGCAATCATTTACGTAACGTGTATAGTTACTTAAATCTGGCTAAACATTAGAATATAGATGTACCATAACAACTTTATCTTCCTTATCTGTGAACAGTGATTTCAAAGTCATAATAAAAGAACAATTCATCCAGTGGTATGCCGACAAATTAGCTGCGAACTTTAACAGTAAAAACAAAGAAAGGTTAAACTCAGGTTTAGTGTGCTAAGACCCTGAAATCATACATGTGGCTGGCATCTTGCTGGACTATTGGGCAATTAAGCTGTCTCGCCTATGATGAATTTTTTCCAGTTGTGTTTTTTAAATATTTTAGAATTTTAATATTTGTTTTAATAAATTGGAACACATAGACAAAATATAGAAATAAATGTATCATATTATTAATACGAATATCACGCACTCGCATTTTTCGCATTAATATTATGATCACATTAACATTATGATCACATTAATTTCAGGATCTACAGTATTCAATTCATTTGCTAGAGAAGAGAAAAAGCAATGTATTTATATTTGGCTATCTGATACGTACTGTGGATGTTCCCAGATTTTGGTGATACCCTGGTTGATGTAAGCTTTGCAGGTAGTGATCATCTGATTGGTGACCTTCACGAAGAGGGAGGTCATGCGTTCAGAGGTGTTGTAGTACTGAGAGATGCTGTATATCATCCGAATCGCATTCATCAGGCTGGGAATGTGCTCCATCATTGTGGCCTGCAATGGGTTTTAATTCATACTCATACAAAAGAAAAACCACACATAAAAAACACACACTCTGCTCCAAAATAAAAACAAACACGAGGTAAGCTACTGACATAGTTTTATAACTTGTATATAATGCAGGGTTTGAACTTAAGAATTTGTTGCCCCAGGCAATATTTTAAAAACATTGTCAAGGGTGAAATGGCCCACTGATGGCAATTTTGAGCATGTCTATGGGTGATTTTTGCTGAAATCAACATCACTGAAAGGTTATTTTGCCATATGTAGACATATTTCACATGCACAAATTTTAAGTACTGGTAGATAATATACACCAGGTATATACAGTTTTCCATCATTAAGGAGCTTTACAGACGGCAGTAATTTGTATCCAGTGGCAGAAAGTGCTATTAGTGATGCTCCCAACCTACGGTTCCGTCAGTAAGTCCGAGCTCTGCAATAATCATCTGCTCATAAGAACAAGCAGATAATTTCAGAGGCCTTTATCAGCAGCTTTAACTATTAATGACCTTGATTAAAATGTTTATCAAAATAATTAAAATAAAATGGGTGCACAAATAATTTCTTTTAAAAACCATTATTTACAATTTGCGACTAGGAAATGTGTTCTATAATAACTTACAGGTGTACACTTTACAAGGGGTCCAAAGAATTTGTCTAAAGTATACAGGTATTTCACATTGTCTTTGGCTTCATTTGCAGCATCAGTAATTCGCCCATCCTGAAACATATGTAATGTAATCCAATGATGTACATGAAACATGAAAGAAATATACCAATGTTGTATTGCATACCTGTGTAATCATATTATAGATATTGTATAAGATTGGTATACTTAAAAAGTATTTCTAAAAGTATAGCTTCTTAAGAGAATTTCTTTTATTTGGGTTTGGAAAATTAAAATATATTTAGAATCAAAAAGTAACATTGTATAACAAATTTTCTGTCATATATGTCTGAATAATAATAAGTTCATTTATATAGCACTGAACTCCACATTACATAATTAAAATGACATGGTTAAAACAATAACATAGTGAAACAATTGGTAGGATAATACTAAAATAAATGGGGGGGGGGGATAAAAAGTCAAACTGGAATTGTAAAAGTACTGAATCAACATATGTGTTTTAAGATGCTTTTCAAGGACATAAGATTTGTGGCATTTCTAAGAGTGTCTGTCAATTCATTCCATTTCTTCACAGCACTTACACTAAAGGCACAGGAGTCCAAAGATTTAAGCTTCCATCCTGGGACAGCCAGTATGTTTTGCTGGCTAAAGCAAAGATACTTAGATGGTTGATAGACCTGTAGCAGCTTACACAGATAAATAGGAGCAGTTCCATGCAATGGACAAAATCTTATAGTCCACTCGTGCTGGGACTGGTAGCTAGTGAAGAGTAAACAAATTCTCTGCCAAATATGTATGATTAAAGTCAAAATTCTCCTATATTTTATTAGCAACAAAAGGTCATTATCATCATGATGGCCTTTAACATACCAGTCTTGAAGTCCTGGTTGAAATGGAAGAACCTACACTAAGATGCACTGAGTTGGGTGTTTTTTTTAATAACCAAGAAAAATCTTTCAGTCAAAACTGTTGATAATAAAAGATCAAATAAAAATGTGATTGCCACACAAACCAACCAGTTCTCTCCACTTCTTGAGAGTCTTTGACTTGGAAACCTGCATCACACCAATGACGGCCTTCACTCGGGAGCTCTTCATCTGCTCCAGAAGACTGGAACACAAAGACAACACAAACACTTTAGACAGGATGGAAAACTAAGCAACATACAGAGAAATTAAGACTGTGGTACTGGAATTTTGCAGTGGTGCACCAGTATGCAGTTTAGAAATTTACTTCTAATTTGTATTATGTATGTATAAAAGTAATATATTCTGTTCCATTTTAAAATAATGAAGTAACTTAATGCTACATAAGTATCTTGTTCTCAACAATGTACAATTCAGGCCTTATTTTAGCTCACCACAACTGATATATCAAAGGTTGTGGTATGTGCAGTCTTGTATGTAGGGAAAGTGCATATAAAAGATCCCTTGCTACCAATGTAAATGTCGGAGATTTCCTCTAAGACAACAAGCTAAAAATTACCAAACATTTCATATCCACTAGCCAATGATTAATAAATCAATGTGCTCTTGTGGTGTTGTTAAACAAAACAAACTTTAACTTTATTTTAACTATGTGCTTGAAAAAATACTGTTTCTATCATGGAATCATGTGTTAATGAAGATTTTACCATATAATACATAGGATAATAAATGAGTTACCAGTTATTATCAAATTTATGTCCCAAGTGAAATAATTTTCAGTTGTCACAAGCTGTTCATGTAGAAGAATTTAGGCCATCCCATTGGCTTTAGGGATGTTCGACCAGACCACTCCGTGGGGGGGAAATTGCCTTTGTTTGAGGATTGGTAATGTTAAAAGAAAATGGTTTATTTACTGAAAGAATGAGAGAAAAAGACTCCATCATATGTGGTCATATGGGATAGAAAAAATACACCCTCGGTGGTAAAACTTTCGACCATGGGATGAAGCTTGTCAAAATTTTCACCACCTCAGTTGTACTTTTTCTATCCCACATGACCGCATATGATGGAATCTTTTAATCATATACAGATGGAAAGAAATAAAGGATCACACAAATAATGACTGCATCAAAAATGAATTCATATAGTCAAAAATTGACTGGGAATATATAGGCAGCTCATTCAATACTAGACATTCAATCTTGACATTACAACCTGGTATAAAATATAGACATTATTCTGCTAGTTGAGAATTGCATTTAGTTTACAATTCCATGTGTTCCCTTATTTCTTTCTATCAGTATATTAAATATGATTTGTATGCCAAAAGTCCTGTACTCACTGGTTGAATTTTGCCATCCGTCTCTTCCAGTAAGCAAGCTCTGCAGTTGGGCCAATATCATCGGCCTCTCTTCTCATTTGTTCACTCTCTGCCAAGACCTGCTCAATCTGTTTAGACCAGGTGTTTACAAGTTCCTCCAGTTTGTCTAAGAGCTCTGTATTCCCAGCTGAAAATAGCAAAACCAGAAAACATAAAGGTAATTTATAATACTTGTTATTTATTAATAAATATATTGAAATAATTATAATTTTGTTCAATTCTGTGTATTTATTATATTTTACAGTGGGTATGTGTGAATTTAATCTGTTTCCGTAAGCCTTTTAGGTACATTGAATTTACCACTTTTCCAAACACATATCTTTTTGTTATGCATATGGACTACCAAACAATATTATCATCTGACCTGCAGCTTGAAAATCAGTTGGACCCTCCATGCTGTCTATAGCTGAAGCAACTCCATTTTCAGCAAGGATGATCTGTCCCTCCATGTTCTCTATGGCCGACACCAAACTGCTTGTGAACTTCTCAAGATCTTCAAGAAATTCCTCGACTGCCTCATTGCTCCCATTTTCTGTGCTTAGTGTGCCCCAGCTCTAAAAGAAGCAAACGGGTACAGATGAATGAATGTTTAACGACACCCCAGCACAAAAAATATATCAGTTATTGAGTGTCAACAAAAGGTGAAAAGACATTCCACGAAATATTATTCTTAAAGGATACACTATATTAAAAATTCCCAACAGCTTAAAGGTTGATTCACTATTTGGCACTAATGTATTTTGAGTAAATTATTCAACAAAATAAAGAAAAACTGTATATTTATGTAATAACTACTGTAGATCAAGAATGTTAGCGAGAATAAAATATGCGAGAATTTGGTGAGGCCATGGTATTATTTCATGATAGTTATTTTAAAGAGACTTACAAGAGCATGTTGTGAAACACTTTCATGTGATTGTTTTGTTATTGATTAACTGAACACTCAAAAATTGTTAGCCTCTCCTGGTGATACCCAATAGTTAGTTAGCATTTATATTACTAAATTTAATTGTCTGTATGCTGCATGTCAAGATATATCGAAAGTATTCTTTTGGCTGGTCCTACGACTTAAGTTAATTTTTAAAATGTCTACTAATGCTGATCTCACTAAAGTTTTAGGTCACTAACATGTCACTTGTAACTTTTACGACCTCTATTAATTTATGAAAATAGAAAAATATTAACTATTCCTGGCTATTAGAAGTCTGAAATACAGTATTATGACATATGGTCTAGGGAATAAATAATATAAAAAAATTGCTGCTGTTATAAAAGAATATTCTGCATAATTAGCTGCCACAAATTTGTTCAATGCCTACATTCTCACTGATGGAATAACAGAGTATTATATCACGGGTCATTAGGCTTACCGTAACAGGTAGAGGAATCGATTAAGTTATCCATCCTTTTAATTAACGCTATACCACTGAGCTGATCCCATAACAGAATACATCAAAACGTAATGCAACTGTGATGTTGCAACTTTAAAGATAATTTGTAAAGCCTCATTTCCATACAAACCTCCAGCGACTTAAAACAGGGTAGAACAATCTTGGACATGTATTTCTGGACTCCAGCAAGAATCTTGCCTCCAGTGCAGTCAATGATTCCCATGTTTATCTCTTCGGCACAGTTGTTTGGTTTGATCGCCTTATCAGTCAATCGCAGGAAATATATACAAATGCCACCGAGACCCTACAATATATAATGTAAATTTAAATAATTTTAAAAAAGAATAGCAAGCGTATGACATTTACAGGGTGTGCACTCTACGGTCGCCCTATAGACCCTAATTATAATTTAATTACAACAGTTTACAATGTAACTAAAACTAGTTCCGTTTCCTTCTTTTGTGGTGTTATTATTGTTTGTATGCTATGATAACATGTTTTAAAAGTACAATTTAAGTAAGTCACAGGCCATTTGAAAGTTGTACTGGCGAATCAAAATGTTGCTGTGAGTGGCCAGATTGGCCAGTCAAAAAAAATCGCAAGTGCATACCCTGCATTTATTATCAATAATGCAATATTTACAGGAGCTATTGCTTCTGTAAGAATGGATTTACATTCATAAAATAATGAAATAAATAGGCAAATGCACATACTAAAAACATACGTCTGGAATGCCCAATTCAAAATTAATTTCTTTTACAAATAAAGTACTATAAACAGCATTTGCTGAATCAGCTTCCTATCAAACAGACACACTGTCATCCTTTCAATGAATCGAATATTGTATAAAATTACTTCTGACCAGCCATCTTTCCTACGATGCCACTCTCTAATATACATACTCTAAGGTGATTTCTTAACAGCAGGCCTCACGCGAGGTCAAAATCATAGAGCGAAGTCACTTCTCTCTCAAACTTGAGAGAGGGCGAAGTTTTTAACAACAAGGAGACTTGAATTTTTAATCCAAAACAAAAAGAAGAATCGTTTTCTTTAGAAATAATGAAATGTAATTGAAAAACACAAATTTAACCGTTCAGAATTCATTCTCTTACAAGTTTGTCTTCTAATTTTATTTAATACCTACTCCACGCAGAGTATTGTCCTAGTAGATTAATCTACCACGGTCAAGATGAGATTACCCAGAGGCAATTAAATGCGTTCTACCATCACAGTTTCTTAATTAATACACTGTGGAGTTGCCAGACTGAATGGGAACTAGTATTCGTGAAGGTGTGAATATTGCTTATCTGCTGCACCTTGTCACAATTGTTTACAATATAAAAATGTTTTGACATTTGTTTTGTATGTTGAATTTATTCATTATTGCAACTATTAATGCCAGACACCGGCGTTGTCTGAGCTAGACCCTCTTTCTATGAGCCTGTCGCATGATTTTGTGGTGCCAATGTCTCTTCAAACTCGCCGGCCATTCACACTTAATTATTATCTATAATTAGGTGTTCCTCAGGTTCTGCATCATTCATCCGTGATTGTGTACATTGCAAGTGAATGCCATTTTCAAAAAAGCGACACAGACTTCACCCTACGGTGACTAGCACGGCGAAGTCAGGCTGGTAAGGGCGAAGTTTGGGTTCACTTCGCCCCGTCGCATGAGCCCTTAACAGGTTTGACTGTTTGCACTCTGGTATGACTGAAGATAAGATTTTAAACAGATTCTGTTAATTAAGTCTCATAAATCAAGATTGTGAAAAAAGGTTGTGTATTGTTGTCCAATTGTTTTTTTTTACCTCAGCATCCCCCAGTGTGAGAAACAGCTTCTTTTGGGGAGTAGTAGTAGACTGTCCTGGCTTCTGCAATAGTAAAACACATGCACTGGCTAAGATACAAGAATAGTTGATACATTTATTAATTTTTCAAATACAGAGTTTCAAAATAGTGATGTTTATAATTCGTTTAAATGATGTATTTGAAATCTGGCAGCCCTCAGAATTCACATCATCTTTCAATGGCAATTTAGTACAGGTAAGAACATGGTAAATACCTGATAATAAATAAAATGATGTTGCAGGTGAGTTTTGCTTCAGTTTTTGTGGATTTTGAGGGCTGGGGACATATGATAGGCACAACTCAGTAAACCTGTGCCTATAATCCATTTGTTTTGGGTGGGGTGTTTTTTAAAATTATAATAAAATGTTTCAATCAATCAAGATATATTTGGTTAGGCAAATATTACTAAATATATGTATCACCTAAAACATTTCAGCACCAAATGTGACAACATATAATTGGCATACTTAGAATGTGTTTTTTTAATACTTACAACCGTGTCAGCATTCTGGTAGAAAAATATTAGTTTCCGAATTCCACCTTTAGCAAAAAAATCATCTATCAACTCAAACTGTGAAAGAAAAAAAAACATAGTCAAAGTTTATTATACATAAGAAAACTATTTATAGAACATAAATCCAACCATGTGTGACATATGTCAATTATATCTGGTGTACATATATTAATTGTGGATGTATGTATCAGCTAAAAACAAATCGGACAATCATTTTTACTCAGCTGATGAATCATTATTCTGTAATTATCATTAGAAGTCATTAATTCAATTATTAAATCAATATCGGTGGGCAGTAATTAATATTTTAAGAGCTTTGAACTTAAGGTT